>JAHBCN010023181.1:0-12810 GCA_019359885.1 Listronotus oregonensis | reverse complement strand
TTTTATTTTAAATTTATATCATTATTTGTTTTTGTTCGGAAATATTAGTCAAAAATATTGGGATCATTGTCATAGACCAAATGACCCAATGAAGGAGCTGCCACTGACATTACAGACCCCAAAAAAAGTTCCGCATCGATTTTTGAGCAATTGCTGGAAAATATAGAGCATATCTAATATTTTTATTGTGAAAATTATAGTAAAAATTACACAGGTCCCCAAAAAAAAGTAAATGGTGTGTGCTGGGTGTCGGTCTAAGATTTCTGGCGTATTTTTTTCGCTAAACACGAATCTGAAATCAAAATGAGGGGTCAAACAGAAAAAACGAAAAAAAAAAAAAAAACCCCCGGTACTTTTCCCCGGCAGAAATTTCCCAAGCAATGTTTGGACTACGACTATAAAAAAAAAAAAAGAGATACAAAATATTTTTATAAAACAAAAAATACAGTTTTCCTAATTGTCTAAATAAATAGTTAAAAACATTTTTAATAAGATAAAAAAAAAAGGAGTAAAAAAAAAAAATTAATTTTGACAAAAAATTTCAGTTCAAGGGGAAAAAAAAATGTTTTTTTTGCTTTTTTTTTTTACTATAAATCATTTATTTTATTCATTTAAATCAAATCACTGAAAATTTGCGAAAAAAATACAAAAATAAAAAAAACGAAGAATTTTCAAATTTTTATTTTAAAAGAATTCTGACAATTTGGATTTTTGGCTATAACTCGAAATATTTGCATTTGACATAAGACGTAAGACGTAAGAGATACAAGGTCGTTAAATGGGGAAAAAGTTCCCTTTTATGAAAAATCCTTAATTTCAAAAATGCCTTTTTAAACGTTGCATCGTTTCTTCGTACTTCCCCGAAACTTGCTTAGCGAATATGTTTCGAAGTGAGCCAACGCCAGTCGGTTTTAGATCGCGCATCAAAGGCTTCGCCTTCCTTGTTGCGGACAGTGTGCACGGCATCGTGGGTTTTCGGAAAAAGATCAAGAGAGCAGCTTATTTGAACTTTCCCCAAAACCCACCCTTTTTATGGGCCCCCAAAAAAAGGCTCTCATAACAAAAGAAGAGAGGACGCATGGAAGGAAATGATTAAAAAAACAGAACCGGGTCAATATTTTAAAATCAAAAATGAAAACATTGAGGGGGTCGTACAGGAGCGAGGGTCTGGGAGAACAAAACAGACTCACGGGGTCCGGAAAATGTTCTTTATTTTTTAAAAAACATACACTGATATTAATCTAATATTAATTTATTATTATACTATCATTATTATTATTTATTTGTTACGGTTCGAAGATGTATACAAGTCTAAATGGTTCGCTTACAAATATTTCGATTTCTTTCCAAAAAGACCCCGAAAACTGTGGATACGGGGGCAGCAGAGAGTTCTGAAGTAAGTATATTCTTAATTTTTTCTTGCCACGGCAATGGATCATTAAAAAAAAAATGGTTAGTACATGCAGAAAACGTTTGTGTGGTGTTTGGATGGTCTTCGGGGAATATTGCGAGTTGGCATCAACGATGTCATTGGTCCATCATTGCGCCATCTACCATCTATAATTGCACCATTTTGTGTTTCTGTATCAAAGCTTCCAGACGTGTGTATGTTCCATGAAAAATCTTTGCGAAAAAAGTTGTGTAAATGTATTGTTGCTAATGTAACTTTAGTTGCTATTTCTGGTTCCAAAAGCATGGGTTTCCTCAATACCCGAAAAATCAATATCCCAAACGCATTTCTACGACGCAGAGCTCTAGAAAGACGGTAATTAAATACGTTCTGCTAACAGGCTCGGGATTACCATCATATGGTTTCATCTATATTCTTAAAAGCAAACCCTTTGTCACCCAATATATAATATGGTACTTCTATAGAATACGGTATTCAAGACTTCTGGCTGTGGAATTTTCAATTCGCGCCCCAATTTTTTTATAATGTCAATTTTTTTTAAATCACCCGTCCGATCCCCCCTTGGCATCCTACGTAGCTAAATAAATTGTAGTCACGTCGACAACGCGAAAAGCACAATGAAAAAAAATGATAGTTGTAGTATTCAGTTCCTGAATTAATAGGTGCTTGTAGAAAAACGTGTTTCCCCATCCATGTTTGATTGCGTGAGAAATTGCCTTTTTTTCAAATTCGGCGGAGATCTGAAGCCACTCTTCTGTAGTAGATGGAAAAAAATAAAAATAAAATTTTTTTTATATATATTTAAAATTAATTTTTAAAAAAAAAAAAAAATTTTTTTTTTTTTCTTTTTCGGGCAATGCCCAAAATGTTAATTTTTTGACGGTGTCTCAGAAATAAATAATGAAAATTTTGGGTTTTTTTTAAATTAAATTTAACTGAGAATCATTTTTTTGAGACATCCTCTAAACCCCAATTTAAAAATGTTTGGGCATTGGTATCCGGGGGGGGGAAAAAAGGAGTATACAGAAAAAAGTTCTTTTGTGCAGCTGCTAAAAATACAGGCCAAAATTGTAAAAAATTCAAATTTAAAATTTTGGGGAGGAATAAAAATTGACAAAAATTTTTTAATAATTATTTGGGGCATTTTGGTGGAATACAATTATTTGAAAAATTGTCGTTTTTCAAATCCTCTTAAAACTTTTTTTTTTTTGGGTCATCCTACAGAATAATTTTTTTTTTCGGAACAATCCAAGTGAAAAAATTTCTCAGAGCCAACTTCGCCTTCGGTTACCTCTGCATTAACATCTGTTGCCACAGAGCACAAGAGCCCCAAAACCTACGTTCCGTGCTAGGGGCCAGTGGATGCAGAGAAGGGGCCAAACGCAAGGCACAGAGCAAGACTGACTCAAAGATGATGAAAAAAGCTCTGAAAAATTATTCATCAGTTAATTCTTCAAATGACGCGTACTTCACCTACGCTTTAAACTTGGCAAATGAACTGGAAAAATGATCCAACCACCTGGCGCACGTCAAAAAGGCCTTTTCCAATATTTTATTTATGCAGATATGGGAGTATACTCTACTCATTCATCATACAGCAGTTATGGCACTGCCTCTCGAACACCCACCCCTACCGCGCCCCCCCGAGTCGTCAACTATTTCCATGACTATTCGAGGGATGCAGTCCATTTAACATAAAAACCCTTTTCAACATCATCAGACACATCAAACATAACATTCAAACAACCACTATTGAATCCATATTATTGCATATTTAAAAATTTTTTTCTTGAGTATGTAAAACTAGTTTTAAGTACAGGTTTTCTATTCTAAATAAAAAAATATAAAAAAAAATAATTTTATTTTACCTTTACATATTCCTGAAGTGACTCGATCAAGGCATCGCAAACTTCGAAATGATTCTTGATATTGCGCTTTTCGATATTTTGAAGAGATATTGCAGGCTAGTGAGGGGAACACCTGTTGCAAGAAATCTTAAGCATAGGGGAATTTTCCTTAACGGTTATAAACTCTCTTTTATCCATTTTTCTTATTTTGGGTCGACCAGTGACATGACATGTTCGAAGTCTTGTGTATCATCCTAGTAAAGTTCCTGATGATATCTTCGCAAGATTCAGCTGCCATGTCTCTCAGTAGTCTATTTCCCCATTGAGATCTCCGATGAAATATTTGTCTGCTCCACCATCGGCGTCTTGATTTACTTTTTTTTTTTTTTTTCCTCAAAAAAAAAATCGTCAACTGCAAATGCTAATGCTGCACTCGGAACCGGCATCATTGGCGTAAACTGGCGGGTCACCTTTTTCCCCCCTCTCAACCCGAAACGTTTTTTGTTGGACCCCAATTTTGAAAAATTTTTGGCGGAAAAAAATACGGAAAATAAAAAAGGGAAAACAATTTTTTTTTTGGGGTTTTATTAACCGCCAAAAAATTTTAAAAATTTTTCCCCAGTTTGAATTTTAAAATAATTTTAAATTTTTAAAAAAGGTTTTTTTAAAAAAAAATCAAATCAAAAATTTTTTAAAACAATTTTTAAAAAATAGCCAAATTTTTCCGAATTTTTTTTTGTGTTTTGCCTATTAAATTAATTTTTTGAATTCTTATTTTTCAAATAATCTAAAGTGTGGGTTTTTTGAAAGACAAATCATTTTAAAAAAAAAAATTTTTTAAAAATTTGTAACCAAATTATTAAATGGTTTACTTTCTTTTTATTAATTTTTTTGTTTAAAATTTAAATTTTTAAAAAAATTTTTTTTTTTAAAAATGCCAATTTTAAATTTTCATTAATGGTTTTTTAATATTTTTTTTAACATTGTTAAAAACTTAATTTATTTTTTGTTACTTTAATTTTTTAAAGCTTTCTTTTATACATTTGGAGAGCCATCACCACTTTATATTATTATCCTTTTATCTCCATTTCAGTATTCGTTTTTTTTTTCTTAAGGATCGGTAAGAAAAAGCACTGAAATAAAATTGGATCCGTGCGGGATAATCTGTCTTATTCATTATCCAAATCCAGATTTCGAAATAGAAAGGTTAAACCATCCAGTAAGTTAGAGGATTGGTTTAATTGAAAAAAAAAATTAAGAATTTCTTATAAGATTAGATTGTATTGCTTTTCTTAAAGGTTAATCTGAGTTAAATAAGATACGTGTGAGTTTCACGAAGCGAAACAAACAGTGAGAAAGACTTTGATTCACACACAAAGTAAGACAAGCCATCCACTTAGCGTGCGTTTTTTGAACACCCTGTATATTTATTAAACTAATTCGGAGTGTACCAAAAAATTTTTGTTTTTTTTTTTTTTTTTAAAATTTTAAAAAAAATTTCAAATTTTTTTATGTAATATATATATATATATATATATATATATATATATATATATATATATATATATATATATATATATATTTTGTATATATATATATATACAAAACGGCCTTTTAAAAAAGAACCACCCTAAATATTTTAAAAAAAAATTTCACCAAAAAAAAAACATGGGATTTAGATATGGGGGGGCTTGAAAAAATTTTTTTTCCGGTCACCCCTCCGTTAAATTCTTTTTTGGATATTTGGGAAATTTTGGTGACACCCCAAGGGCATGTTTTATCCCACAGTACTAAGAAACTTTAAATCGATGGAAGTAGAAGCGACTTAGAAAAAAGGAAAATTTTAAATAATTTATTTTATCAAATGAAAAAAAGCGCCGTTTTGGCAACGCTTGTTTTGAAATTCCTCGCAGACTATTTTAGTGTGCATTCATTCCAATTCATATTCAAGAACTTAAATGTAGAATTACACTAGAATGCAGAGGTATTACCAGACAAACTTTCGCCAACGTTCGCGAAAATTTTTTCAAAACAGACTTATTACTGTCTCCCAAAAACGGCGCATTTTTTTGAGCATTTGATAAAATAAATTATTTGAACACGATAAACTAATTAACATACATTTTTACTTCTAAGTCGCTTCTTTTGTCCATCGATTTAAAGTTTTTTTTGTACTGTTGGATAGCAAATTTTGCCGCTTAACAATGATGTGTCACAAAAATTGGGGGGGTTCCATTTGACATATCAAAGGGGAGGTTAACTGGAGGTTAGGGGGACCGATAAAATTTTATCAAATACGAAATTAAAAATTTCCTGTATATCTAAATCGACCCTGTTTTTTGTTTTTTTTTGGGAGTGTTTTTTTTTTAAATATTTAGGGGGGGTTTGTTTTGAAATGAAAAAAAAATTTTTTATATATATATATATATATATATATATATATATATATATATATATATATATATATATATATATATATATATATATATATATATATATATATATATATATATATATATATATATAACTTTATTACTTGTTTTTTGGGGGGTTTTTGGTCATTTTCTAAATAAAAAAAAATGTTTAATTGATTTCGGTTTATTTAGTTAAAAAACCTCATCAGAATATCTAAAAATATTTTTCTATTATTGTATTTAATTAACATGATGAATTTAAAAAAAGTATGATTGTATATAATTTGTAAAGTAAACACTTACCAACTATATTGTAAAAATTACAAGCACTAGATAACATTCTACTAACATTTTTGTTCAGTGGTTGATATAATACTGAAATTTTTATCTTTTTTTAAAATATGAACCAAACATTTGCATTACCTAGGTTAATTTATACAGAATTGTTTTATTGTAAAAAAATTGGGGGTTTTTCCCCTTTTTATTTTCATTGCAACAATAAATTTTTTTTAAATAGAGCTTAGACCCCCCCTGTCTGTTCTTTTAAATTTTTTGGTATTTTGTGTTTTTTTTTAAAAATCATTTCTTTTTTAAGTTCCTTTTTTTTTTTTTACTTTAAATTCCAAAAAAAATTTAAAATTGTCAAAGTCAAAATTATGCAAGTTATCAAGTGCATGATTTGACAGGGCTGTGTGGTTACTTTAGGATATCTTATGCTTTTTTTTGTTCTTTAACTCTGTTTTTAGTCTTGTTTGTCCAATATATGTTTTTGTGCAATCACGGCAGTCGATTTTTTTTATTAAATTTGTTTGATTAGGGGGTTTTGATTGTAGGTTTAAGTTTTGTAAATAGATTTTTAGAAATTGTTAAATTTTTCTTTCAATTTTTATTTTTAAAAAGGTTTAAAACATGTTTAATTTTTTTTTTATATTAGGGACGTATGGAAGGGAAAATATATTTTTTATTTTCCAGATGTATTTTCACCGGGGTTTTTAGAATTGTAAATTTTATTTATTCGTGCTTTAATGATCGGTTCAGTAAATTTAGTTGGATAGTTATTATTTTTTAGGGGTTTTCCCCAACTTTTTTTTTAAAATTTTTTGGGGGTATGATTTTCACTGGATAACTTTACAGCTCTGTCAACCAATGAATTTACTAACTTTTTTTTACTTAATTGGGGATTTTTTAAATTTAAAAATTTAAAAAAACTACCAGACCATACCTGTTTTGTAAACCAATTTGTTTTTATTTTTCCATTATCTTGGTAATGTATAGTAAGATCTAGAAAATTTATTGATTTATTGTTTTCTGTTTCATGTGTGAACTGTATTTTAGGATGAAAAGAGTTAAATTTATTTAATGTATATTGAAGTTTATTTTGTGGAATACAAAGAATGCAATCATCAACAAAACGTTTGAAGAAGTGTGGCTTATAATTAAGGGATTTAATGATGTTTTTTCAAATTTTTCCCATTACAAATTTCAATTCCAAATGAATTAATATTTTTGGGAAAAAAATTTTTTTTTGGTATTAAAACGAAACGTCAATTAAACATTGATTTTTTTTTAAAAAAATGACCAAAAAACCCCCAAAAACAAGTAATAAAGTTTAATATTGCAAAGGGTCAAAAAAAACCAAATATATATATATATATATATATATATATATATATATATATATATATATATATATATATATATATATATATATATATATATATATATAAAAGATATATATATATATATATATATATATATATATATATATATATATATATATATATATATATATATATATATATATATATATATATATATATATATATATATATATATATATATATATCCGGGTGACCCCCAAAAAATTACCCGTTTTTTTTTCCGAATGACAACATATGGTTTTTTGGGATAACATATTATATCATAAGATGCCATATATGGATATTTTAACATAGTCTATAATCCCCGGTTTAACCGGAAACGACAAAAACGGTTTTTTTTCAATGGAACACCCTGTTTTTTTTTTGGGAATTTTGGGGATTCTACAGATCATTTATAAAAAAAAAATAAAAATTTTATCCTTTTTACCCCCGTTTTTAAAAAGGGCGATTAAATTTTAAAACCCCAAATTTTATTGGGGTTTTATGGGAAAAAAATAAATTTTAAAAAAAAAGGAAAATTTCCTTTTTAATTTTAAAATTCCCCTTTTTAAAGACTTACCTTTGGTGGTCAAAAAAATTTCCGGCTTTGGAAGGGGGCCGGGGGTTGGGACCCTTAATAATTAAAAAAATTTAAAGAACCCCTTTTATAAATTTTTAAAAATTATTTTTCCCCGATATAAAATCTGATTAAGACCTATACCTATCTTTGTTAGTTTTTGAAAAAAAAAAAAAAATTTTTTCCCCCTATAACTGCATAATGTGCGGTCGTTTGAACTTTAAAAACCCCCCCTTTTTTCTCAAAAACTAACAAAGGTAGGTATAGGACTCAATAGAGATTTTATATCGGGGAAAGACCCGTAGAATCCAAATTTTATAAAATATACAGGGTGTTGCTTAAAATTTTTTTAAGAACTTTTAAAAAGTAATTTTTTGTAGCATTTCCGGTAAAGCCGGAAGTGGTTTTATTGAACCCCCCAAAGGGTGGAGTCTTCAGAATAAATTAAATTAAACATAATAAAATTTTATAACATTTATTTGTTTTCCCATAAAACTGCATAATGTGCGGTAGTGTGAACATCTTCAATCGCCTTTTCCCAAAAAAAAGCGGGGGTAGGTATAGGATATTATATAGATATTATATAAAAAAAAAATTCGCAGAAACCAAATACAAAAAAAAAAACTGGGTGTTCCATTAAAAAAATCAAAATTGATGTCTTTCCGGTTAAAAAACCGGGGAAATGATAGGACATATTATAATATCTAAAATCGGCATCTTATGATATAATATGTCATCCTAAAATTTGAAAGCCCCATGTTTTCATTCAAGAAAATAAAGGGGGGGGTAGTGATTTCGTTGTCACCCAAAAAAAAAAGGAAAAAAAAAGGCAACTTCAACTTGAACAACTAAATGAAACACCATGTATATTATACGCTACAACGAAAGATCTTTTTTTTTTTATTTTAAAATATATACATTGATGATATTTGAATGAAACATTTTTGACATATTTTAAGTTAAATTATTAATAAATTTTAAAAAATTTTTTTCTAGTATCAAGGAAAACCCTGGAAACAATAAATTGTTATGTTGCTAATTTGGTGAGGGTTTTCTCTTGGGGCCCAAAAATCTTTATTTTTGTGATTAAAAAAATTTCCCGCTAAAGTGAAGGGGTTTTTCTTTTAAAGGAATTTTATTTAAAAAATTTTGGGGCCTGCTGCATAAACCTAGCTATTTCCCCAAGCAATTAGGGGGGGTCCTTTTATGTTTTGTTCAGGAAGATTCTGAACCGACATAAATTTATAAGGATAAAATTTTTTAAAATTTTAAGGTTAAAAAATTTTATAATCTGTTTTATTAAGTTTAGATGCCCAACCGAGATTAATATTTCAGGGATTTTTTTTAAAAATTTTTGAAAGTAGTTAGTGCTAGTTCAATAGAAAAAGTATATTTACCCTGAAAAAACGAGGGGATTCCCCAAAACCTTTTTTCATGTCGTGCTGCAGTCCTTTTTTTCAAAATTTTAAAACTTTTTCGTTCAATAAACTTTCTTACTATGTATTTAATAGTATCTATAGATGGTACTCGTTGTTAACTATATAATAAGTAATATTCTCATTGTACTGTCGTCACATTATTATTGTTACCATAAAAAAGACGCATAATTGTGAATAGCCCATCGACAAAAAAGCAATACTAACTACTTTCAATAGTTAAAATTATAAATTTCAACGTTTTGCAATATCAATACGTCAAATTTATTAAAACAATTATTGTTTTCATAGCTTTTTGATACTAATTTTTTTTTTTAAATTTTTTATATTTTAAGCTTAAATATCTCAAAAAAAGGGTTTATCCAAATATCTAAAATATATATATATATATATATATATATATATATATATATATATATATATATATATATATATATATATATATATATATATATATATATATATATATATATATATATATATAAAAATGAGAAAAAATTTGCCTATATTTTTCAATTTTTTTATTGCGATATTTTTTTACTGATAATTTCAAAAGATAATATGGAAAAAAACCTACAATTTTTATATTAAACATTTTTTTCTGTCTTTAAAAATAATGTCTCCAGAAGCCACGTAAATATAATCAAAGGCCCTGTACACAATGGTTAGCGCTGTTGCCAATTTTTTTTAATTTGTAACTGGGGGAAACCATTTAATTAATATTTTTTATTTGTACACCAAAACATTTAAAATTTAGTTTATTTTATTAGCAAATAAATCTACCGATGAGCGATTAAGATAAAAGTTGCCAATTGTTAAGCTTTTCAGAAATAATTGCTACCAAAGTTTCTAACTTTGATATCGTTTAGACAAAAATCTGTCAAATTTTTTACACATATGTCATATGAAATTTTTGACTTGTTTTGAGCTCCACTATCGCCCATTAAAATCGTGAGCATCATATTTTCTTACACCCTGTATAACAATGTGTCAAAATATTAATGTTAAACATTCGTATTATGCAATTAAATTGTTTATTAGGTTTTTCATTATGCTTTAGCAACGACTAAATAATCCTTTAAGCCCGGCTCTTTTATGTCATATGAAAAAGGTAAACCCATTAAACATACAAACCAAAAAGAAAAAACGATACCAAACGAACCTAAAGGTAACAAAGTGGAAAATATATGGCTTTGTGTAATGTATAGCTAAAGGCTGTTTCAATTAGCATGCCACGGCTATAACAAAAAATAATTGGAATTTATTGAGTCAATAAAGGGACGGTGGACCTTTCTGAAAAATCGTCCATGAGGGCCTAAAAAATTAAATTACCTACAAAAATTATTTTCTCTGTTTGCAATTTATGTGTTTTGTTATTTTGTTTTTATGAAGTTTTTTTTAATATATCTGTTATAAAGAATTGTTTTTCTTCAAACTGCATATCCTAATTTAAAACTTACTTTTTAAAGAAGGATGATAAAAAACATAAGAGATCTAGGCGTATGTAACTCACGGAGTGCGTATATTAAATAAAATTTTCAGCGTGTTTCCCTCCCCCTGCCCCTATCATAACTTGGTTATCGTTCCACATAAAAGTATTAGATTTGGGATGTAAATTCACGTAATTATTTTAATTACCTGTGAAAAAGATCATGGACTGTGGTTTCTGGAATGCCAAAGGGATCCTGTTAATTGAAAACCTTGAAAAAGGCAGAACAATTACTGGGTATATTACTCTTTACCTTCTTGACCAGCTAAATGTCAAAATGCGCAAGACCAAGACATCTTAAGGACTTGGTAAGTGACGAGCATGGTAACCATTCTTTTAAATTACTGTCGTCAATTAAGTCTTTTATAACTCATTTATTTCAAGGTTCAGTTCCAAAAGATATTTGTAAATTTTTTTATGGAGCGAACCTATGTGCTTTTAATAAAAAAGATGGAGGTATTCGACCAATTGCAGTAGGAATATGTTTCCGACGTTTAGCTTCTAAGGTAATATGCTCTCGTATTTATGAAAAGCTAGGAAACCTTTTTCGCCCATATCAACTTGGCTTTGAAACAAAATGCGGAGCAGAAGCAGCAATACATGCAATACGTCGTTTTCTTCTTTATCCTCACGAATCAGATAAAGTTATTTTAAAAATAGATTATCAAAACGGTTTTAATACGATAAATAGAAAATCAATTTTATCACGAGTAAGCGAATATCTCCCAGAATTTTTACCATTTATAGTCCAATGTTATGATAATCCGAGTTTACTTTCTTACGGTGATCAACATATCCTTTCTCAAAGAGGTGTCCAACAAGGAGATCCTCTTGGACCAGCTCTTTTTAGTTTAGCAATTCATCCACTTATTTCATCATTAAATACAGAAATAAATCTTTGGTATCTAGATGACGGTACACTTGCTGGAAACCCAAAATCGGTTTTAGATAATTTTCATAAAATAATCAGAGAAAGTAAAGATTTGGGTTTAAATTTAAATCTTGATAAGTGTGAACTAACTGTTTTATCTAAAGATCATTCCAATATACTATCAAATTTTTTGAGTGTTGAATTTTAATTTATTAGGAAGTGTTTGTTCGTCAAATAAAATTGAATACTCAACTAATAAAAAGACAGAATTTTTAAAATCTCTTAGCACCAAATTAAAATTTATAGACTCACATATTTCCTTTTATTTACTAAAATATTCCTTTGCCATACCTCGAATGTCTTATTTGTTAAGATGTTCACCTTGTTGGAAATCTCCAGAATTACTTCGTAATTTTGATAATGTATTACAAAGTTTGGTTCAAGACATAACAAATTGTGATATTAAATTAAATTCTTGGTTACAAAGCACTCTTTCAGTAACATTTGGAGGTCTCGAAATAAGAGATACATCCACCCTGTCTATTCCTGCTTTTTAGGTTCAATCAGTGACGTGTCAGGTTTATTTTCCAAAATTTTACATTCCTATGCGACAGAAGATAATGATCTCAGCAATTGTTTTGTAAGATGGTTATCTTTTTGCAGTCTTCAAAATCAACCACAAGAATTACCAAAAAAACAGAAAGATTTTGACTTTTTAATTTGTCAAGCTCGTCACAAATATGTTACAAACATATGCCAGACAAGTGAAGATAAGGCACGTCTACTTGCTCTTCAGGCCCCTGAAAGTAATGCTTGGATTAACGCACTTCCTTGGGAAATTTGTTAGATAACAAAACATTCCATATTTCCATCGCTTTCAGACTTGGTCTGCCTGTGTGTGGACAGCACACCTGCAAACTGCAAAAAAAGCGCAAGGCGTTCTTCTAGACACAGTCAGATAAATGACATTATCAAGAGAGCTCTGATTTTAGCTGAAAATCCTTCTGTGTTAGAACCTCTTGGAGTTTGCAGAAGCGATGGAAAACGGGTAGATAGAATGACCTTAATTCCGTGGAAATATGAAAAACAATTACTTTGGGACGCTACTTGCAGCCATCCACTTGC
>JAHBCN010023180.1:2500-12945 GCA_019359885.1 Listronotus oregonensis | reverse complement strand
AAATTTTAAAACCCCTGGAAAAAGCACTAAAAAATTTTTAAAACCCCAAAAAAAGCAAGTTATCACAGAGTTTTTTAAAAAAAAAATTGGCGTCATTGAAGTTTTTCCCCCCAAAAAGATATCTGAATACATATACTTTTTTTTACAACCAAAGTGATCTACCTCCCCCATCAACAGAATAAAGAGGTTTTTTTTTTTAAAAAAAATTTCTTGTCCGGATTTAAAAAAAAAATGTTTTTTTTTGGGAAAAAAAAAATTTTTCTTCTGTGTGTGTATGTACGTTTGTATTTTTTCAAACATAAAAAAATTTTTAAAAGATTTAATATTATTACCATTGTTAATAAACTTTTTTTGAAAATTTTGTAAAAAAATTTTGGAAAACCCCATTAGATCGCTGGCGCTACCCAATTTTTAATTATTTTTTTTAAAAAAATTAAAAAAAAAGGAAAAAAAGGCTTTTGAAAAAATTTTTTTGTTTTTTTTTTTCCCCTTTTTTATTTTTTAAAAAAAGCACTGGTTATTTGCTGTTAAATTTTAATTTAAAAAAAATTTTTTTTGTTAACTAAGCAAAAATTTCCCCCAAAAAAATTTTTTGAAACCAATTGCAATTTTGATTTATCGCACATTGCCCCCCTTTACAAAAGGGGGCCCCAAAAACCAATACATTGAAAAAAAAATTTTTTTTATTTAATAAATATCACCAACCACCCCCAAAACACATCAATCTCTGACATATTGTCCCCCCCGAACTAATTGTTTATCTGTACGGAAAATTTAAAAAGCCCACGATAAATATAAATTAATAAATTTAAATACATTATTCTAAAACCAGCAATTTTCGATAATTTTGGGGGCATTTTAGCAATTTAAAGTTTAACTCAAAATAATAATTTGTGTTATAAAATTAAATTTGTGTCCCGGAATTTATATACGGTGCCGGCATAATTGGGACCCATGTGAAAATTTTTTTTTTTTCTTAATTCTAAAAAAAAAAATTTTGAAAAAAAAACACCTCAGTTTCTTAAAATTACAAAAAAACTGATCAAAGTTTAAATAAACGTTAATATTGGTGTGGCCCCGTAAAGTGTAGGGGAGAGATATTTCGTTCAATTTTGACGGGAAAAAAATCTAAATTATCTTTTTAAAACAGATCCGAAAACAAAAATATTGGCGGGCAGACCCCGGGAAATTTTAAATTTAATTTACCTGCACTGCCCAAATATCTAAATATAATATAATAGCCCCAACTAAAGTTTTAGGGTTTTTTTAAGTCTCTTTTCTTTAATAAATTGTTTTTAATCCCTAGACATTAAAATCCGTAGTAATTTATTACCTATACTAAGTTTAATTTGATTTTTTACCTATTTTGTGGTGATTAAAGGGTTAGCAGGTTATTTCCTAGGGTCTAATATAAGTGGAAAAATTTGGGGGTGTCAAATTTTCCCCAGTTCTTATTAACTGTTTACGATTTAAATTTTTACGTTACTATTTGTGCTATAAAAGGGGGTTTGGCAAGTTTTTTTTCGTGACATATTTGGCAAAAAAATGTGGCAGCCATGGGCCGAACCCTTTTTACAAGAAAGTTTTTGGGTTCAGATGCTAAAGAAATAATCGAAAATGTACCCCATTTTTTCTTTAAAAAAGAGTTTTAAAAGCTCTGGCGATGCTGTCCCCGAGAGGGGGTTTTGACAAAAACACCTTTGTCTACATTTGGGGGATATAATACCCTTTTTTTGAAATGTGTGGATGAAAGTTTTTTGGATCTATTAAGAAAAATTTATAAATTTTATGAAAAAAAAAATACCTATTTGGGGTTCCCCTAAGAAAAAAGACTATTAAAGACGAAAAAAATTTTCAGCGTATCTAGTTAAAGGGGAAACATTTTACTTTAAATGGGTTTTAAGTATAAAGAATTAATAAACGTCAAGCAATAATGG
The DNA here is from genome assembly GCA_019359885.1 of Listronotus oregonensis. Taxonomy (NCBI): domain Eukaryota; kingdom Metazoa; phylum Arthropoda; class Insecta; order Coleoptera; family Curculionidae; genus Listronotus; species Listronotus oregonensis. Next base: position 11,008 of record JAHBCN010023180.1, on the reverse strand, counting down.
AATCTCAACGTTTACGGGAACGGCGTTATCGTTTTTTAAATTTCCCCTATATACAATATAGGATGAAAATCGACAAATAATTTACCCTGACGAAACATGGTTTCCTCGGATTTTTCCAAAAGGTTGGAGTGCCCCCTCAAAAATTTTAACCCAAAAAGCAACCTCAAAAAAAGGGAAAAAGAGGATAACAATAATACATGGGGTTAAAAAAAATGACTTCTTCCCCAACGTCTGCTGCTGTCAGAAAAAAATTTAGCAGATTCTTCTGGGGATTACCACCAAGACACTGACGCACAACTTTTTGGGGGTTGGTTTGAGTACCGGCTTTTAAAAAAATATTCCTAAAAATAGTGTTTTTTTTTGGATAATCTTTATCACAGTCGTGAAGTAGTCAAGTTGCCTTTCCCCAATAGTACTAAAGAAAATTAAACATTTTATATTAGATAATAATATTTTTTTTTGAAGGACTTACACAAAGGAGACCTTTAAAATTTTAATTTAAAAGCTTTTAAAATAAATAAAGAATATGTGTGTAAAAAATTTAATTTTGGAAAAAAAGGAAAATTACATTTGGGGGCTCCCCGACTATTGTGTTTTTGATTAACATATAAGCATCAAAAATCAATTTTCGAAGAAATAATTTCCCCCCAACATTAAATACATCTGTAGGGGAAATTTAAAAAAAAATGTAGTAAATGATATTACTGCTGATATTGGAAAAAAATCCATACAGCATGTTATAAAGGTGGAAAATTCTTACTGTTTTGAATACTAATTTCCCCGATTAATAATGGGTTTAAGACTGATAGTGATGGGGAAAACCCCAATTAATTTAAAAGGGAAAAATTAAAAAAAAATTAAAATTTTTTTATTTTTTTATGCTCCTATTCAATATTAGTTTTTTTATTTTCTGGTTAAAAATTTTTTAAACTCTTTTTTTGGGACTTTTAAACCCTTTGCCAATAAAATTTTTTTTTTTCAAATTTGAAAAATTTCATTTTAAATTTTTTAATCTCATTCTCAAGCCGCCCCCGCCCCTTTTTGGCCCCTTTTTATAAGGTGGGGTTCACAATGGGGGTTAATGCTATGATTTTTTATGGTCGCAAAACCAAACGGTATTTCTTTAATTTTACTTTAAATGAAGGGAAAAGTTTTAAAAATTTTGACATTTTCCCTTTGGGGGCAACCTTAGGTCTTCGGGGGTGTTTCCCCAGCAAAAAAAAATTTATTAACATTAACGGGGGGGAAAGGGCTGAAAAACCCCCTGGCCCCCAAAATTGGGTTTTTTTGCAAAAACTCCCCCAAAATTGGGAATTGGGGGAAATTTTTTTTTTGAAAAAAAAATGAAGATCCCCCGGGAGTCTAAAAAAAGTACTAATCTTTTTTTCCCCCAAAACGCTAGTTTTCGAGATAACGGGCCCCCAAAACCCCCTTTTTTTCCCCCCCCACCCCAAAAAAGCCGCTATCTTCTGGATTATAAGCGGGCGGACAATTTCCATTACTCGGGAAAAAAAGTACTTTTTTTTAAATTTTTCAAAGCCCCTCGGAAGGAAAAAAACCCCCACCTATCATTGCATATAAGCTTTCTTTCCCTTTTTTTTAAATTTTAAAAAGGGGTCAAATTTTTTCCCCCCAATATTTTGAGAGTATTTCATTTTATTGATTTTTTTTGAAAAAATGGTTTTTTTTAACTTTCCTTTTTTTTAATGACCCCGGGAAAAATTTTCCCTTTTCCATCTTTTTTTGGGTTTTTAAAAAAAAAATTTTTTGCCCATCTGCTTTTTTTCCCCCTTTTGGTTCTAAAAAATCATGTTATGGATTTTTTCGACGGCCTTTTTTTTGGGAAAAAAATTGGTTTTTTGTCTGAACAAAAAATTGTCAATTTTGCATATTTTGGCAGATTTCCCAAAAAAACTTTTTTTGGGCCCGGGGAGGCATTTTCAGGGGGTTCTTACGCCGGAATCGTGATAAATTTTTTCGCAGGGGAAAACATCCGAAGACCTAAAATTGCCCCACAAATGAAAACTGTACAGATTTTTTTTATTTTTTGGGGACTTTTAGGTCTTCAGCTACGGGCCCCATAGGTACAAATTAATAAATGTAGATGGAAAAAAAACTACCTTTCCCCAAAAATTAAAAAAAAATTTAAAAAAAAAAATATTTTTTGCATAAAAATATAAAACAAAACCCGGGTTTTTTTGGGGCTTGGTTTTACCCGCAGCAAGACCAAGCCCAGACCAAGCCCCAAAACCCCCCCTTCCTTTTCAAGCCCAAAATCAAGCCCCCGGGGAGGGAAGACCAAGCCCCCGCCCCCGGCCCCCGGGGGAACACTGAAGCCCCCGCCCAACCTTTTCAAGACTTTGCATTTTTTTTCCCCCTTTTTTAATTATATTATTCAATTTTTAATATTCAATATACAAATTTTTTCATACAGACATGACAAAAAAGTATCGAAACCCCTTTAAAAAAAAGGGATTATTTTAAGAACAGGTTTTTTTTAAAAAAAATAATTAAAATCACTTCGTTTTTTAATAAAATTATCTAGAAACGAAAAATAGTAGATTCAGTAAAATATTTCAAAAAAAAACCCGTTTTCGACAGAAAAAAAACCAAAAAGTAAAAAAATTAGAAGCTGAAAATTACTTACCTTTTCCCCAATGTTTTTTTTTAATTAGGTATCTAGTGATGCCACTTACTGGATCAAAAATTTCCAAAACCCCGGGAAAAATTATTTTTTTCCACACTGTAAAAATAGCATCATTAGATTGCCCCCTTTAAACTAAGATAAAAAAAGAAAAAAAGGTGGTTTGATAAAAAAAATATTTGTCATTTTATATAGGAATATTTTTTAAAAAAAAAGGGTTTTAAATTTTACTTCCGGTTTAGACGGAAAAGTCAAAACAATCCCAAAAAATATAATGGTGACGTCATTTTTGTAAAAAACCAAAAATATAAAAAAAACCTCTACGTCGACATTGTACCTATATAACAGTTCAAGAATTTCCGGGGAAATACGGGGGAACGATTTTTTAAATAAATTTTTTTTCTATAATTTTTTTTATTTTAGGTTAAAAGCTAAAAAAAAGGGAATTTTTTTTTAGGGTGGTTTTTTTTAAAAATTCTGAAATAGAAAATTTTTTTCTTTTTTTTCCCCTTTTTTCTATAATTTTGTATATTCATTTTTTTTGGGTTTTTTTAAAAAATTTTTTTCTATAATTTTTCTATTTTGGGTTTAAAAAAATTTAAAAAAAGGAAGTTTTCTTGAGTTGTGGGGGTTTTTTAAAAATTCTGAAATAGAAAAAAATTTTTTCATTTTACGCCCTTTCTTTCTATAATTTTTGATATTCAGTTATATAAAATTTTTTTAAAATTATAAACGGTTTCGGAATCGATTTTTTTTGTCGCACTATCGAGCCACCTTGTATATGCAAAAATGTTTATAAAGTATTTGTACAAACTTTGAAAGGCAAATGTTTGACTAATTTGATCTAAAAATTTTTTTTGAACTGAAAAGCTTTCTAAATCCCTTTTTTTTTTAATTAAAAAACAATGTTTATATATCAGAATCATTTTTCATGGAAATTTCCCATCTGGTTAAAAAATTAAAATTTTTTTTTTTCCCTCAGATTACTCAGTATTGTAATTTTATATACTTCTTCAAAAAAAAAATTTTAAAAATTTCCTATCACAAAATGAAGCGCTATAAAAAATAAACCCCTACATTTAAAATATCCTTTTTTTAATTAAAAATTTAAATGTACATTAAGGTTAAAATTGGTATATTTTAAAATTTTTTAAACAAAAAAAAAGTCTCCATTTTTATTTATTTGTAAGTATTAAAAAAAAAATATATTTTATTTAAGATTGCTTAATTTTTTAAAATTATTACTAACAAAAAAAAAAGACAAGCAAGCTCTTGCAGCAAGACCAAGACCAAGACCGGTAGGGGGGAAGACCAAGAAAGACCTTCTTTGGGCTTGAAAAACCCAAAACCAAGACCAAGACCCGGAAAAAGTCCCCGGCTTGGTCTTGGTCTTGCTTTTTCATCACTACATAAAAATTTTTAAAGTCATAATAAAGCAGAACTTTCTCTTCAGAAATTAAAAATAAAACCTTTTTTTCTAACTTACCACATATAACAATTGAAGAGAAGCAAATTTCCTGTTGTAAAAAATCTTTAATAAAGTTTGATATTGAAATCACCAAATTTTGTCATTTATAAAGTAAATAAATTAATCTAGATTACTTAAAGAAACAAATATAATATTATGCTTTTTTTTTTTTTAGTAGGCAAGAATTTATATGTGCCGTTTATAAAAACGAAAACACAAAAAATGTTATTTATCTTGTAAATGTTATAAATTTTATATAAGTAAAACTTCCAGACCATTAGCCAACAAAATCAATAATCTATCTACACGCATTTGATAACAACCACATAATGAACTCGAATGTTTCAAGTATTTTAGCAAAGGAAACTTGTTTTAAAAAGTGAAAAATAAAATAAAATGCATTTATATTATTAAGTAAAGATCAATGTGTAACATTAATATCTGTTAATTTAAATATTACATTGTTACCTATGCTTAATGCTGAACTAATTTTAGGTAAACTTAAAATCGATTAACACACCACATTACCCTTTTTGTTTTTTTTTATTATAAATATACTAGTCAAATAAACTTATATGACAAAACGTTATAAATAGTATAAAGTCTTTAAGAATTTCCTAACCTTTTAATCCAAAATTTCTTAGAATTTAGTTTAAATTTGTTTTCTGATTTTTCATCTTGACAACTGCGCCCGACTTGCCATCAAAACGTAGATTAGTGTTTTTAATTTTTTTGGGTTTTTAGAGGTTTTTTCTCCTTTTTTATTGCAGGTGAATTGCAGGTTTGTGGGGGTCAATAAGGCTGAGCAGGCTCAGTTCGTTATACCCCGGACCTGGACCGAAGTGGTCCCATTTTAAAAAAACTTGTAAGGCGAGTATTCCAAAAAAAAACATATTAAAACATGAATCGGCTGCAAAACTATAAAACCTATTTACAAAATAGTAATTTACGTTACGGAATTTCTAGACGAGTACATTAATGACATTTCACGCCGTGTATCGTACAACGATTTATTTCATACTTTTTTTTTTTTATTTTGATGAGTATATTGAAGTGTGAATATTCGGATAGTATGAAGGTGTCGGTATTGTCAAAATAAGGTAATTAAGGAAAACAAAGCTACGATAATATAAGTTGTTGATTTAGTTATCTTTAAATTGGTTGCTTACAGTAACAAAATAGCCTATTGATTGTCATTGTCTTGTCTGTTAGTTTGGCGTCCCTTTTATTAATAATAAAAATAAAATAAATGCGTTTTTTTGTAATTTTATTGTAATTTGCATAAAAAAAATTGTTCAGAATCAACCCTGTGTTAGTAAAACTACCATATTTCAGTTTCAGTCCGATAAAGTTACTTTACCGGCCTAGTGATGTAATGTTTCATTTTCCGGACACAAACTGACAACGTAATGTAGTATATTAAGGAACAGTATAAAATAAAATATTGTTTAAATTCTGGCGTAAAACACTTTTACGCCCCCGGCAGTTAGCGTAAAAGGTTGTTTTACGTCCCTGTTACAAAAATATCTATTATAAGCCCCATTTCTATGAGCATAGGAGTTAAATACATTTTCTGTTGCTATACTTAGGCTTGATTAATGACATATGCAGTCCTTGAAGTAGTGCAACAACTTTTTGATAGACACAGGTAATCTATTTATTATCGTCGTATTATATGCTTTGAAGAAGTATAAACGCATGATTCCGAACGTTCCTTTCATATTTACAGCATATCCCACAAAAACAGATAGTTGTTTGCTTTCATTAAACAATAACTTTGCCTTTATAATTGTTTTTAAACAGGCAATAAACAGTCCTAATAGGTTTACAGAACAGAACAAAATTTATTTTGAACTATAAAAAAAATAGCATCCAGTATAATACTATTAAAATTGCAATTCCTAAACTTTACCAATCCCCTAGAAGGAAAATATCATCTAGGTCAACATTATATAGTTAAGGTAGCATTACGGCCACCCAGAGTAGAAAACAATAAAATATTTTTAAATAATTCAGATAAAGGAAATAAAAAGATAACCATACCAAGAATCGGGGAGTCCGGGGACTGGCAGTTCAGAATGTGGGTCTGAAAGCAGGAGTTAAGTTATTAGTCTAGGCAATGAAGCACTTAACCTCGGAATTTTTTATACCAAGACGGATTGGCATGAGGTTTTTTGCATTCGCTTTCAATTTTTTTTTGGAAAAAATAGATTCACTTTGTGACTTAAACAAACCGCAAATTGCATTGCTGCAGCCAAAAATGCATTCAAAAAATGCTTTTTGAGACTGCTTTCGGAAGATTTATTAACTTTGTAAGATTCAGAAGTGGGTCAAATCGAGTTTATTGGGATTTTTAAGGTCGCTGGTTACGATTGTGATGTTCAAAAAATTACCCCCCAACCCTGGGAGCTTTTTGGAACGCCGATGATTTTCTACTGGACCCTCCCAAAATTCACGCGTGGAGAAGAAAATCGCTCTCTTATTTTTTTGAATGTATTTTTTGGCTGAAAGCCAGCTTTGGTTTTGTAAAGTCACAAAGTAAGTCACTTTTTACAAAAAAAAAAATTGAAAGCAATCAAAAACCCATTCCGATCCGTCTTAGTACAAAAATTCCGAAGGTTTGGCCTTTTTAAGGAATCTTTTGATAAAAAAAGGGATTTAATGTGCTTAAGTGAGTGCTACAGTATTGAATCCTCATAGGTCACAGTCTCCAAGTTTCTTGGTAAAGGTCTGCATTAAGTGTTTTCTAGTATAATGTACGACAAGTGGTGAAGTGACAGTATACGGACATTTTCCAAGGGGTGGAAGCTCTATCACTTTGTCACAATATTTCATCAATTTTTTACAAACTCCTTAACTAATATCTTTAATTCACTCGGTATACAACTATATAATATTTAAGCACTTAATGAAGACCCAAAACACATGTACGTAAACCAGATTTAAATTTAAAACAACATTAATGATAAAGTTGTCTTGTAACAAAGTTTAGTGGCCCAATGTAACAGTGACGTCAAATGGACTGTTTACAGCGTTCATCGTATTCGGGTTTAATTTAGAAGTTTAATTAGTTTTGTACGTTTCATTTTGTTCAGTTAAATGTGCGATTAGGGACGGCACGTGACGACAGCAGAAGACGTCCATTGCTGTGTATAATGTAAGTTTATGGTAAACGCTGAACCTAAAAAGACTTGCGTAATATATAGCTAATGTGGCCACACATGAAAATTGTGAAATGTCCTAATTTTATTAAATAGCAACCATTTTTTTTTGTTTTTTTACAACAAAGTCAAGATCCCAATGTAAAAACTAGTGTAAGCATAGTCACATGATTGACAAAATTCAATTTTAAAAATACTTTTAACCAACATTTGGACGCTGAGCAAAATGCAAAGTAATTTCAGTTCCAAAGTGTAACCCACAGGGTTATTTCTTTATAGCCTTACTTAGTGACTTTTGTCCATTAAACCTGATAAAATATTTAATTGCTCTACTTTATGCAAGCTAACATTTCATACATATTTTTTATTTCCGTTTTTAAAAAAAGTTATTGTCTTAAAAAATTTTGTTGTAAAGATTACAACTTCCTGCATTTGCCTACTAAAGGCAGCTCTGCCACTCTACTTATACGATTCTAAGGTGGGTTTCGAAGCTTTCCTGAACTGAAGATACAGTAATCCCTGTGATTCATACACTAAAAAATATCTATTCTAGTGGGTTTTTCTTAATACCGATAAAAATGAGTCTCAAACCAACATAAAATAAACCAAATAATCAAATATAAAAACTGTCAATAAATAGTCTACACCAATTAATTATAAACACAGCACAATATAATAATCCATACCAACTAAAAACTTGAAAAAACAAAATAGCATAGCATAGGTAACTTACTGAGCTTTAAACCATTTAGATTTTTTTTCTTAGGCTTTTAACGAAAATTAAAAGATTTAGAAGCAATAAAAAAAAATATGGAAAAATAAGAACTATTTTAAGACTAAAATTTGACTTTGACGGATTTTTAAAAAAAATACAAATTTTAGTTTCAAAATTATCCTTATTTTTTTCATAATTTTTCAAATTACTGCCAAGTCTTTTTATTTTTGTTAATAAAAGAATCTATTAGATTTAAAAGATTTTCCCCGAATTAATTTAATTTATTAAAGTACATGGTCGTTAATTAGCAACACAGCAAGTTAGTTTTGCTTATTTTTTTTTAAGCCTTATGTTGCATATACAGGGTAAGTTTTTTAAAACCTGACAGAGGCTATTTCTTTTATTTAAACAGTTAGAGCATTCGTTTCAAAAGCAAAGTTGTTTGAAATAACCCAATTAAGAAAAATCGCAAAAAATATTTTTACAGCGTTGTCAGTTTTTGCAGCAAAGTTAAAAAAGA
>JAHBCN010023179.1:0-12766 GCA_019359885.1 Listronotus oregonensis | reverse complement strand
TGGATTTCTTATTCTGATTGTATTTCCAGTAATAGTACTGTAGATTTATTTTAATTTAAGTATTACGTTTCTGTAATTTCTTACCTGTGTTAAAAGTAAATAACTTTTAGCACAAGTGCCAAAGGAAATTACTTCTAACACTAGTGTCCTAAAATGACATTTTAGACACTGAGAGCATGCATTGAAAAAATTAAACTTTTACTGACGTTTGTAGTAAAAAATATTTTTATAGTCTTTCCTTTCTATTTTTATTTCTATTATTTTACATGTTTCCCCTGCTCATATGCTTAATTCATATCCAAATCCAAGGAAGCAATCTGTGTCAAGACAAGTTAACTTTACTACTGGTGTCACATGTTCCGCGGTTTAATTTATTTCGAGAAAATGTTTTGACATTTCAGACCTTTAGATATATTACGCATTTGGTAGTTACGTAATTGTTATTCAGGCAAGCTTAAGAAATTTCGAAATTATTCAGTGTAAAGTATTTTAACCAGATCAAATATGCTAAACTGTTGTTTTGAATTTTGGTATAGTCGACCTATTTCGTATAGTTTCTGAAACTTTCCTGTTACTCTATCATATGCATAATGCATAACTAAAATAGATAAAGTACAAGGTCTCCCATTTTCTACATATTAATAGGGTATCTCTGTAATTATAAGTGCAATTAGAAAAGGAATAGGGGCCCAATTTTGGGATTTTTTTGGGGTCAAATTTAAAAATGGTAAAATAAAAATTTTAAAAAAAATTTTTCGCTCGTTTAAAAAGATCCCGAGGTGTAACGGTTTAATTTTGTCGATGCTATGTTATGGTGAATACGGGGGAAAAAAATGGGAAAACTGCCTAAAACTTAAATTTTTTTTTTTAATATTCGAGCTAATCTATCTTGGATGCGGGGAAAAAAATTGGTTGGCCCGTTTTTTTTTTTTAACTGTTGCACCCAAAACCCCAAAAGGCCATTTTGCATAGCGGCCGCTGGTGAAACAACATTGGTTTAATTTTTTTTACTGCGAATATCGTGGTCATCCGTGGGGGTTTTTTTTCATTTAAACCATCAATAATTTTTGCAAAGGCTCCAGTTTTGTTGTTGTGTGAATATTTTTAATAATTAAATGGGAAATTTGCAAAAATGGTCTCTGGAAATCAGGATTATTAGATTTTATTCAAGCCGCCCACTTTGAGGCCACATGTAACCTAAAAAAAGTTTTTTAAATTTTTTTTTTTTTATCTGAAGCCCCCCTTTTTAAAATTTGGTTTTTATTTATATTTTTTTTTTGATTACTCTAATATTCCTACGTTTTATTGCATAATTTTTGAATTTTGGGGAAAAATTATTCAAAAATAAGGGCTATTATTCAAAATCCATTTTGTTTTTTCTCAGACGAAGGCAACTTATAACACTTTATTTTAGTTATTTTAAAATCTTCAGGCACTCCTTTTTAGTTTTACATTTTGGAAATATAAATTTTGATCTGTCTGGCCTTTTTATAATTTTTTTTTTTTCTTTAATGTTATAAATTTTTTTTTTTTTTGGGAATTTCTTAATCAGTTTTTGGGTTAATTGACAGTTGATAATTAGTTAATCTCTTGATTGTCTGTTTAAAGCCTGAAATTTTTTTTTTTAATTTTGAGATGTATCATTATTTTCCCCCTACTTTTTTTTAAAAGTCAAGTTAAGAATACATAAAGATAACTTTAAAACTTTTAAAATTGTTTAATTTATTTCAAAGTAAAATGACATAAGCTAAAAAAAAAAAAAATATAAAAAAATTTTTTTTTTTTTTAGCTTAAAATCAAAATAATTTAAAAATTCTAATATGCTATTATAGGGGAAAAATATTTTTTTTCTAAAAGAAACCCGGTGAGTATTTATTTATTAATTACGTAATAATACCTAAAATAATTCAGTTTTTTTTTTGTTGCCTTATTTCTAAAAAAAATTTTTTTTTTTCATTATCCCCCTTTTCCCCCGATGTGTCGATAAAAAAATTTTACTACGTTTTTACTAAATTCTTTTAAAAATTTTTTTTTTTATATTTGATTAGCCATTAAAAATTTTAAAAACTTTGGTTGTTTTTTTAAAACCCCGTTGTACTTGGCAAGAACGTTGGTTTATTGACCGTAAATTCTAATTTAAATTTTTTTTTTTGTAGATTTCTAATGTTTAAAAGGGTTTAATTAATATTGATTATTATGCTCTTTTAATGAGTGTAGGGATGTTTTTGTATTTTACGATAGGGGGTAAAAATTGATTTTTAATTCAGAAATTTTGAAGTTTTATTTTTGGTTATTCGTGTTTTTTTTGTTGACAAAAAATTCCTTTTTTTTGTATGTTAAAAAATTAAGGGGAAAAGGCATGCGCATTAAAAAATTCCTTTTTTAATTTTTTTACATAATCATAAATCAAGATCGGTATTAAAAAAAGAGTTTTTTTTTGGTAGTTTCTGGTTTTATTAAACATCAGTGATGTATGATTTGATTTTATACCCCCAAAGAATGCGCAGAAGCAGCTATGCCATTAGTAACCTATTATTTTATTTTTAATGTTTTAAATTAATTTGTGGAAACAATTTTATTTATTTTTTTTTTTTTTTTTTTTTTTTTTTTTTTTTTTTTTTTTTTTTGACAACTCACGAAGGATTTTTTTATACATATATACTATATTAGACATATACATATACATATATACCCTAAATACCAGAGTACCGTGAGTGCCGGGTTTTCCGATGTTTAACCCATCTTTTTTTCCCCAGTTCCCTCAACGCTGCCCAAGCACCGAAACATGCAAATATTGCATTTCACAGCACCTTTTAGACAACGCGGTAGTGCCACCACGGACGTTATTTTAAATAACTACTACCCAAATATGTCTGCTCGGCGGGGCTGGGATTCGAACCCGGATCACCGGCGCGGCGAGTCGAGGCTCCGGCCACTACGCTACCGAACAGTTCTGTCCGACGATACACGAATGGCCTGTTTTTTTTTTTTAAAAGTTATATTTAATTGATTGATTTAGTTGATTCTGTATTTTGAGAACTTGTATTATTGAATAGTTCTCCCCCTTGGGCCTTGGCCACTTCTTTTATTTGATACTATTGTTTTTTTTTTTCCCGTAAATTTATTTAAGGGGGCCCCAGCCAATTTTTCGTTAATTTTTTTTTTTTTTGTGTAAATTTATTTATGGCCCTCAGCCGGTTTCTTTTTTTTTTTTGTTGGTTTGCTTTGAGATTTAATGATGTACTTGGGGGCCTTTTGCCAATTTTTCTGTTAGTTTTTTTTAATTTGGAAATTTATTTAAGGCCTTCAGCCATTTGCTTTTTTTTTGTATTAAACTTTAATTTTTTTTATGGTTCAAATTTTAATGCCTACCGATGTTTGTAGGGCCCCCAAAAATTTAAGTATAACTCAAAAAAATTAAGTTTAACTCCCCAAATTTGGTTCGTTACCAAATTTACGTTCAAACTGACGTCCAAACTTAAGCTTAATTCCAAATTCAACTGTAACTTATAATTTACCTCAAATTTTTTTTCCGGGGTTGAGTCCCCACTTGCAGACAACCCTTTTCCCGCCGTCAGGAAAAAAGGGAACCTTTTATTAATTTTTATTTAACAATTACTAACCCCTTTTTTTTTTTTTAATTGAAAAATTTAAAATTTTTTTTTTTTTAAATTTTGAAATTTAAATCGTCAAAAAATTATTTGTAAATAAATGTAATTTGTTTTTTTAACTTTTTTTGTTTTATTTAGCTCACCTGATACCAGAATAATTTGTATTATTATATTATTATTTTTTTTTTTTCTTCTCCTTAATGAGTATTGACCGGGGAGTTTTTTTTTAAAGCTTATATGCTAACTTTTTTTTTTTTTTCGTGCACTGGTGTGTGATCGCCCAAACAAAATCCTATAACATCTAAAAGGGCTTCCCCTTTGTAGTCCGTAAGAAAACCGGTGGCGCCAAAAAAACTCACTATTCCTCACCCTGAGCTGCGGGTAGATTTGCACGCACACCTACAGCTTGCTTTTTTGGGTGAAGCTAACCTGTGCACAGGATAAATTTTTGTAATTTTTTTTCTTTTCCTTTTTTTTCAAAATTTGGGTGACTCATAATAGTCACACCAGTTTTTATATAAACACTGATTTAAAAAAAAAAAGCGTGGCAGAGGTAAAATCAAGAAATTGTTAATTTTACAATGACCATATATTTAAATAACATTAAAATCTTGGACTTCCGTTGTTAACTGATATATACAACGTTTGGGTTAGTGATGTTTCTCCAACCGTTTTTAAGTAATAACAAAAAACTATTCTAAAAAGCTATATACTATCCGTTGTTCACCGAAGTTTGGCCGATTTTTCACGGTTCAGCAACGGCTGCCAGATATTCAGAATATCGATACTAGGCTTATTAAATTCATTTTGGTTGTTAACAATTTTAAAAGCTTCTTTAAATTTTCTTTTCTTTCGGTGGGTTTCTTTATGAATAATGTTTGCTTCTGACCGTTGTATGCGCGTTGTTTTAACCAAGCGTTTTCGGCAATACCCAACTTAGACGTTTCACCTCGTTTCGTATGTTTTTTTGTGTTTTTTAACTTCAAGTGGTCTTTTCCCCCGATGTTTTTTCCCCTGCTTTAAAAGAATTTGTTGATTTGTCTTTGTCGACAAGTAACGTCAAATAATCGCGAATTTTTGTTCGATGGAAAGTGATAAAAAAAATAATTTTTCTTCCGGTGGAAATAAAAAAAGGTCCAAAGCTACTTTTAAAATATTGCCTAGTAAGTCAAAGCAACAATACAAATTTACATACGATCTTTTTTTTAAAATGGTGTGATAAAAAAAAATGTTGGTGGCAAGAATGCTAAAAAAAAGTACTCCTTGCGTACTTTGAAGAAAAGTTCAAAATTTAGAAATTGTTTACGCTCTGGTCAAATTAATCCATGTTAAAGACGATAAAAAACCCCATAAATAATTGGGCCCCTTAAGCTTAATATTCCCCAAAAAGTCTAAAATATTGATAAAAAAACAAATCGACAAATTTCTCGCAGAAGCCTCGAATAAAATATATTTTATTCAAAAAGTAGCCGCAATTTTTGGTGTATTTGGAGCCTGTCGTCGAGAAGAACTGTGTAATTTGACATTAAATAACATCAAATATTTGGAAACTTGTGCATATACCAGACACAAAAACTAATGTGCAACAAATCTTTGTAATTGGTGTTACCCTGTATATAAACCATTATTAAAAGTACATAACCCTTCGTCCAGTGAATATTAATCCTTAAAGAATTTTTCACCGCGTTCGGTATGTTTTTTGTGTTTTTTAACTTCAAGTGGTCTTTTCGTTTCCCCGATGTACACACAACCAAACTTATATGGAATCATCTATTATTTTTAATTATTTTTGAGATGTAAAATTTTTTTATAAATAAAATTATGTCCTTACTAATGACTTTTAATGCAAAAAAACTCATATATCAAAAATTTCAAATTAATAAGGTTACAAAATAAACACATCGGTTTTTTTTGTTGGTTTCAGAATAGAAATGAGATTTAAAATTTTATTGGTCAAAAAAAAAAATAAAATTGGTTATTTTAATAATCCGTGTTTTTCCCTTTTTCCTTTTTGCAAGCTTCAATTCGCGTTGGCATGCTTCTTATTAAATTGTCAACACTGTCTTTGGGGGATGTTTTCCCATTCTACTATCGCTGCGTCAATAAGCTGTGCGACATTTCCTGGATTTTTTTTGACGTGCTCGAATCCTTTTTTTTGAGTTTATCCCACAGGTGTTCAAAAGGGTTTAAGTCTGGGAACATGCAGGCCAGTCTAAAACTGTCCCCCTTCCGTTTCAAGACATTCTCGGGGCCACTCTACTGGCATGGGGAGGTGCATTATCGTGCATGAAGATAAAATTATCCCAAATTGTAGCTCTCCCCAAACCTAACGATTGGGGTTTAGCACTAAATCCCTACCTCCTACCCGTTAAAGGTTGTTGAAGTGGTAACAATGGAGTTTTTTTTTCCCAGCATAAACCCCCCCCGAACATTACAGTTCCTCCTTTATATCTTGGGGGAGATTTGGCAGTCTTGCTCGTCTTCCCTTGAGAACCCGAATTCGACGGTCATCTGATCTTAGGAATTTTTTGGCTCATCCAAAAAAAAAAAAAAATTTTGCCAAAAATTTCAATTGTCCCCTTTCAAAAATTGAAGGCACCAATTAAGCCTGTCAATTTTATTTTGCCTAGATTACTTTTGGGCCGTTCTTTCTCCTACTGTACAACCCCGAGCGCGAATCCCTTTTTTTTTGGTTTCAATTGAAACGTTCACACCTGTAGCTTCCCCAAGTTGTCTTGCAGCTCCCCGGGTGAGAAACACTTGGGATTTCTTCTAACAATTTGGCACACAAAGCGGTCCTGTTGTTCAGTTGTAACTCCCGAAAGGTTTGTCTGGGCCTTTTTTTTGAGTTCCTTTTTGCCAAGTACCTTTTGGATGTGTTTTCGATAAAAACCATGTGTAACGCCTACTATCTCGGCTACGTCTCTTTGGGGCATTCCTTGTTCAATAATAGCAATAATTCTTTCCCCCATCTGTGAGTCCAACCAAAGGCATTTTGGTTTTTTTTTTTTGGGGAAAAAAATTACCGAAGAATAAGTGATTTTACTACTGAACACAAAATTCAGAAAAAATAAAAGTGGCAGGGTTTTCTTTTTTTAAATTTGTTTACAACAAAAAAAGGCCTTTCTTAAAGTTGGATACAAATTTTTTTTCCCCCTTCCAAAAATTTAATCAGAAATAGGGGTGATTCCATGTAAGTTTGGTTGTGTGTATATTTCACTACACTTACCGGGAATTTGGTAGATACAGTCATTATTTAAAACATCTTTGTCTGGTCTCATCTTAGTAAGAATACTTCTAAGAGTGGTTTGGGATTTAAATGTCTTAATATTATATTAATTCGCGATTCTGCCGATCGTTGCCAAAGTTTCTTTAATATAAAGAATTATTATAAATTAAAGAACCAGTAAAGACACTGGATGTTCAAGATTTTGGTGTTATTGAAACCACAACATTGGCTGACATTTTCCAGGAAACAACCTTATATTTTTTTCAAAACAGTTAAAAGAGATACGAATAAATCATTTATGCAAAAGTTTCTTTATAATGATTGTTAAATAATCTGCTGTTTCCGTAATAAGTATACGGGGTAAAAAATTTATCGGGCCTAACCTCATTTTTTAAAATGAATTATTCTATTTTTAAAATTAAAAAAATTAACTATAAAAATTTTTTGTTTTTCCTTTTGCATAAATACCTTAAATGCGGAAAGCAGGGCTATAGTTTGAAATGTTGTTTATGACTAGCTATGGTCTGCGGAATGTTTTGTGTTTGATTGTTTATTGACCTTTCTTATTCTCAGGGGTCGTTGACATGTTTGTGGCTGTTTTTGTAACCGTGTGGATTTTTTTTAAATTTTTTTTTTTTTTTAATTATGTTTTCCCCATAACTCTTTGTTTTGTTTTTGTATTTTGGGTTTTTAAAATTTTGATTTTTTTAAAATAAGTGGGGTTTAAGGTGAAAGTTGTTTTTTTTTTTTTCTTTTTTTTTTGGCTAAAACGACTGGCAAGATGTCATAGAAACAACCCCCTTGGCCCCGTGAGAGGCGGTCTCAACCCGAAAGTTTCCCCTAAATCTTTCTTTTTAGAAATCTCTGAGGGGAAACCAATTTTTTTTGGATTTGGGATTTTTTTTTTGCGGGGCTGAACGTGCGTTGTTTGTTAGTAATATCTGGGTAGTTCCTGGTGCTTAGAGCCAACCCTTAGGAATGAGGGAAAAAAGGCCAGCCAGCGAGCCAGTGGGATTGTGTTTGAGTTGGTAGAATTATAGCAAGAAGGGTTTTGGTACTCCAAAAGGTCGTCCTTGACAGAAAACGCGGTCGGAAAAAAATAATTTTGGGGGAAGCTTTCTCTCCCTGAAAAAGGGCACCCCGTGAAGGCAATTTTAAAATTTAAATTTTTAAAAACCCTTGTTGAACAAATCCTAAGTAAATTTCCCGTTTGTTTGTTTTTAATTGTAGTACGTTGTTTCAATTGAAATGTCACGTTATCCGAAATTTTTTTGGGAAATTTTTATGTCTTTTTAAAAAAAAGGTTATACCACGTGGAAACTTGTATGGAACCCTTTTTCTTCCTTAATATCTTATAAGGCGATAGCGGCTCGTTAAGTTTTTGGAAAAGGTAAAATTTTACTATTTCACACAGTTTTATCAAATTGCTACTTTAATTTTTGGGGTCTAATTTTTAAAACGTATTGTATTCGATTTTGGGGTTATGATAATTCCCCTAGTTAATTTATGGGGTTTTTTTTTAAAGGGGGTTGTTTTTTTAAGGGGAGAACTTTGTCAAAAAATTTTTATGCTTATTGGGTAATTTATGTAAGGGATGTAATTTCTGTTTTTTTCCCTAAAGTATCATACGTAACCATGCATAAAGCTTAGACGAGTTTTTTTTTTTTGGGGGTTTTTTCTTCTTTCTTTTCTTCTGTTCTTTTTTTTTTCTATTCCAGATTTTACCCCTTTGATTTCTTAGACTTGATTTTGTGTTCCGGCCCATGCTGCTTATGCCTAGTGCCAGTTCGAGTTAATGGATTTAATCTCATGCCTTATGTTGGAGATTCAAGTGACAAACACAAGTTGCCGACATTAGTTGCTGATGACTGACAGCTAGACTCCTTTTTATAAGTCACAACCACTTGCTTCCATAATAACCGGAAAATCACAGATAAGTCTTGGTTTAAAAAAAAATTTTTGTAGATTAATATTACTTTGACTTAAGAGAATGTCATGTCGATAGTCTAGCCTTAGATTTGAACTGAAATTTTTATTGAAAACACCTGCTAATCATTTGAATAGCTTGATGTTACTTAATACCTTCTCGATCTGAGTTAACAGTCATTAACACTTTATTTTCTCGGTACCTTCACTAAAATCTAAGACTGGAATTTGGACATAAGTATACACGTGCACTTTTAAAGCTTTAAAAAAGGGTTTCGAAAGAACATTTATTATAATGGTATCCCTTTTTGGGGTATATAGTTACTTACTTACTTTTAACACTATTCTATTGGGGAATAGTTTGATAGGGACAGTTGGTACTTGTGATTTGTAATCGTATACACGAGTACGAGTGTTGCTTATCAATCTGTGGTAGGAGGTATAAGATTGATTACTAATCATTTGGTAATAATCTTATACGGTTTAATTATAAATATTAAAATTTATAATTGATTAATTAGATAGAATTACTGACATTTGTTTTGTTTAACCCTGGACCGGATATTTTTGTTTAAGCCTTAGTGCTATCAGATTTTTTTTCTGTAACGTCCATAACGTCATTCTGTTTATTTTATTATTTTTTTAATTTGTAAGTGCCTATGAAAAAGTTTTAAATGCTACTTATGGCCTTACTTTTGGTGGGTAACATACTAGAAGGTTTCCTGTAAAAGTTGTAATCTTACGGACTTTGTTATATATAGAGTTATATTGCTGACAATTTTTTAAATTTGGGGCCCGTTTTTTGGTTTGTAACATTAAATTTGTATACAAGTCAAATTTTTTTTAAATTGTCATATTTTTTTCCAATTTTTAAAATGTCTTATTAAATTTTGGTTTAATAGGCGCATCCAAATTTGGTAGGAATTTGTTACAATTATTTTATTATTTTTTTTTAATAAATCATTAACTAGTATATTTATATTTTGACTTTAATTGACAATCCCCCCTTTAAAAATGCACTCGCCTTTGTGTAGAGCCTCATGCGACTGCAAGTATTTATTAAATTTATTCTTTAGCCAATGAATGATTATTTTATTTTTTTTTTTTTTAGCTAGCCGAGCACTTTCATTAGATAATTATTTATTTTACTTTTACTAGATTATATATATATATATTATTTTTTTTTTTCCCAAGTGGGGCGTTTATAAATTTACTTGTATCAATTAGTGTTACAAATTATCCCGTTAAAAATTTTTCCCCGGAATACTATATATTTTAATCCTAAAAGATAGAATTTTAAGTTAATAGGTACACGCATGTACGAGCATGACCACATATTTTTCAGCCAATGTACTGCCTTGCTTACAAGCAGTAGATTTATTAAACTAATAAAAAAATATCAAAATCCCACTTTTGCCATTATTGACATCACTATGGAGAACTAGAGTTCTCCGGATTCGTGTTCGTGTGGAAAAAATATTTAAGGATAATATATTTTTGTGCATGCCTGTAAAATTGATCAACAAAAAAAAATCAAAAAACAGTTTTTCTTTTTACCTTTAAGAGCAGCAGTTTATTAATGGAACCATCCCTATTGTGTTATTTTTTTTCTTACTTTCATAATATTAATTTATTATTTTTCTATTATTGTATGTAGAAAAGACAATGAAATATTTGGCAGCTATAAAAACACACAGTTTTACCTTTACCAATAACCGGAGAAAAAAGAAAATATCTAGACTTCTCTGGGTATGGTTGTTTTTATAATAATATGTTATTTATTTAATAACTTTAATCTCCTTTCTGTATTTTCTTTGTGACATTTGGCCATTTTGTTATAAAACTATCGTATATACAAAGACTAGAACTTTTTTTTTACTTTTAACATAAACATCCTTTCCTTATGCATTCCCGTTATGTTCTGTTAGTAATAAAATTATCAACGTTTCAGCTAATAACCTTAACGTAATTTTGTTAGTAATTTTACAATTTCCCAGTAGCAAAACTTAACTTTACAATCTGGCTTTCATTAAATTTAACATAATTTGGTTTATTACGCAAATTTATCTCTATAGGCTTTAGTGAGAAATAATGTAATTTATAACAATTTTACCCTTATTAAAACAATTTTAAAATATACTTAGTGACATAAGAAGTTAAATCTTTACTTTTTTCTTTTTTATGTAAAGCAGAGAATAGCTAATAAAGGATTTTGTATTAAATTAAATAGTATGACTAAAAACAGAATTCATTTCAATAACACTGGAATTTGGGGCTTCCATTGTCTTTATTTGTTAATTGTTACAAACCTTTTTGGTTGGGGGATGTATCTCCAACCTTTTTTTAAGTGATAACAAAAAAAAATTTCCCAAAAAACTACGACTTATATACTATCCCTTGTTCACCGAAGCTTGACCGACATTTCACGGTTCAGCAACGGCTGCCAGATGTTCGAAATATCGATGCTAGGTTTGCTAAATACATTTTTGTTTTTTAAAATTATTACAGCTTCTTTGAATTTTCTTTTCTTCCAGTGGGTTTCTTTAAAAAAATTTTTGCTTCCGACCATTGTATGAGGTGTTATTTTTTTCCGGGGGGTTCGGAATCCTGGCTTCGACGTTTTTCGTTCCTATGTTTTTTTTTTTTCTTTAACTCTAACCAAGTAGTCTCTTTGTTTCCCCGATATATACCTCACCACATTCACAGGGAATTTGGTAGATACAGTCCTTATTTGAAACATTGTTGTCTGGCCTCGTCTTTTTAAGAATACTTTTTTTTAGTAGTTTGGGATTTAAACCCTTTTAATATTTCCCCTTGGCAATCTTTTTCCCCTTTTTCCCTTTTATATGGAAACATTAAAATTTTTTCTGGCTTTTCAAAAGAGTTTCTTTTCTTATTTTTTTATTTTTCGATTGTTTCCTTTATTAGCCTCCCCCCTGTATCCGTTCTGCTTAAGATCCCCCGTTATTTTTCCTTTCCTCTTGCAGTGATTCCCTACCGTTACATAAGGTCACTGCACGATTATATAAAGTACGTATAAACCCCCCTTTGGTTTCGTTAAAAATGGTGAATGTGGTGAGGTATATATCGGGGGGAAAAAAGAGACCACTTTTTAAATTAGAATTAAAGAACAAAAAAAACATACGGAACGAGGTGAAACGTCGAAGTCAGGGATTGCCGAACACGCTTGGTCAAAACAACCGCATACAATGGTCGGAAGCAAAAACTATTTATAAAGAAACCCACTGGAAAAAAAAGAAAATTCAAAGAAGCTGTAATTTTTAAACCAAAAAAATATTTACAAGCCTAGCATCGATATTTCGAACATCTGGCAGCCGTTTGGGGAAACCTGAAAAAAACGGCCAAGCTTCGGTGAACAAGGGATAGTTTAAAAACGTAGCTTTTAGGAATAGTTTTTAGTTATCCGAAAAAAAGGGTTTGGGGATACATCACTAACCGAAACGTTGGTAACAATTAACAAATAAAGACAATGGAAGTCCAAGATTCTAGTGTTATTGAAACCATTACATTGTCTAACACCTTCAAGGGGGAAAAATTACGTTTATTATGGCATTAAAGAACCTGGATTTCTTCTACACTCATTAATACGTCTGCGTATTAATCTGTTTAGATGGTCTATATCCTCTTGAGGTATCTCATACCACTCTACACTCTACCTCTAACTTATCTGTAGTGTTTTCCCGAGTCTATTGGTCTTTAAAAAAAATTTTTCAATCTACGACCCCAAAAAGGAAAGACTATTTTTTTTAAAGTAAAAAAAGGGGGGTAATGTTATCTCTTATAAAGTCTGGAGATCTTATGCCATTTAGCCTTATGCTGTTAAAACATTGACATTTATTTTAATTCTAAAGTTATTTCGATAAAAATTGATTTTAAGTTAATGTTGATAAGGACTGGTATGCACCAACAGCACTTAATTATACAGTGTTTTTACCTGAGACATCCACATTGCTTTAATGAGTCAGTAACCATGGTTATT
>JAHBCN010023178.1:0-12784 GCA_019359885.1 Listronotus oregonensis | reverse complement strand
ATGTAGTATACTACTATGTACTACATTTCATATTATGCTCACATAAATAATTGTGTATGTAAATAGAAAAAAATTTTGTCTTTTTGGGCACATTAAATTTTTTTTTTTTGAAATAATCAAAAATTAGTGATTGCTTTGCTTTTTTTAGTTTATTTTTAAAAAACTCTGATTCATTTTAACAATTTTTGGGGAAATATTTGAACACATTAAAAATTTACATATAAAAAACCTAACTTTTAAAACTGGCAAAAGCTTGAGATAGATTTAATTTTGGACTCTGGGGTTTCGGTTTTTTCCTCAGTTTCAGGATTGGGAGTAGTTTCGTCTGATTCTTGGATCTCTTCAATACAATCCATGAATGTCAATCCTGCACTTTCGGTTTGTAAATCGTTATCAATTGATGCAAATTGTATAAGATTTACAAAATTTTATGGTTGGAAACAGTTGGCCGAGAGGAATATTATCTTCCTTTTCAAAATCGTCAAAATCTATATTGCACATAAATCCGGCTTTCATAAAACATTTCTTTATTGTCGTCTGAGACAAATTGTCTTTGATAATTTTAGTATTTTGTAGGCTAATAGATGCTTGATAACCTATTGTGCGAATCATTACACACAGTATTTTTACAATCTATGGTGAAAAAATAAATAAAAAAATAAATAAATAAATAAATATATATATATATATATATATATATATATATATATATATATATATATATATATATATATATATATATATATATATATATATATATATATATATATATATATATATATATACAGAAAAGCGAAGGACTGCAACATAGGACGATCCTGACGATTTTGGATGTCCCTAAAACCCGCCCATTGCTTATCGATCAATAATTTTCCCGCGAACAATTTAAACTTTTTTTCTGAAATAGTTCTTTAAACCCGAAGGGAAAAGTTGTACTGTGTCGATTATTTCGACCAAAAGTTTTTTTAATAATAGTTATTAATAAAGGATGTTTGAACTGGAAAAAAATTTAAATTTTTGAATGGAATCAGTGGCATGTTGGGGGGAAATTTGGGGAATTTTTAATAATTTATTTCTAACCAGGCCGACCCCACGATTTTCACTATTTACCGAGTCATTAAAAAATTTCTGACATTTGGTTGTTTAACTCCAAAAAAACATAAACATATATCCCCAGAAAAAAACAACAAAAGGGGAAAAAAAAAATTATGGGAGTAAGGTTATTAAAAAAACCTACGCCCTTTAAAACAATTGCAGGTTTTTTTTAGCAGAAGATCAGTGAAAAAAGTGCGAAAAAAATTTATACCGATCCTAAAATCAGAAAAACCAATAAAATTTTCCCCGATGATCATTTTAGACGAAGGCAATTTTTTTAAACTGTAATGGGAAAAGAAAAAAAAACAATAAAATTTTATAAAAAATTGTTTTTTCTGATGAATCGACATTTTTTCATGGTCTCCCCCAAAGATTTTTTTTTCTGTGGGGCATAAAATCATAAGTTTATGGTTTCCAGGAGAATAGGGCTAATAATCTACAAAATTGCAATTACAAATTGGGAATTTGATTATTCCCTTAACATTCTACAAATGTCAGAAGGCGTTTTTATGACAATCTTGGTTATTGTTTGGCTCAAGAAGGTGGTTTTTTTGATCATCTTTGATAACTTGAAAAAGAGTTTTTCTTTTTTTATTCTATGAATGCACATTAAATTATTTTCTTAAAAATATTTCCTACGTTCCATTATTTATTTGAAAAAATTATTTTATTTTATTAGGAAAAACTGTTTGGTTTTTAAGCAGAGTTGCGGTCTCGTAAGCAACTAATTTTAAATTTATGACTGATAAGAAATCAGATCGAAGTCGGTTGACGCTAGCTAGCTCCTGCTACTTGCCTATAAACACTGCATCCTCTTACTGAAAATAAAAACGTAGTAAACAACTAAACTGGACAGATAATTCTTCGAATTTATTACCGCACTTCCACCAGTCCTAACCAAAAATGCGCCACGTGAGAAAACGAGACGGAAGTTGAGATGCAAACCACAAAACTATTATTGGTATTTTAAGAATTGGAGTACATCAAAATTGTCCGAGGCCTCCCTATGTTCTGGTACGATTGCCTTTACTGTATGTAGTCTAGTCGAGAAGTGTAAAAATAGTAGAAGGCTTCAAAAAATATGCACGATATTTCTTTCGACGCAAATTGCAAATCTAAGAAAGGCGTTTTAAGGATTTTTTCTGCCAATAAAAATTGCAATTGTTATTAACAAAAAACGAAAAAAAAATGAAGCTTTTTCGATTTTTGATGATAATTCAAAAACCATAAGAGATAGCGAAAATTGCAAAAAAGATCCTTGGGGAGAAGCAAATTTCCAAAAAAAGTCCCGACTCTTGAAACTCTATTTTCATTATTTATAATTTTAATTTAACGCTGAGAATGGGCCTTCGTGCAACCATTTTGGGTTGGGCGGGTACACACAGTAAAAAAATTATGGTGTATTCGAAACACTGTAAAGAATTTATTCCCTTTAAAAATTTAACTTAAAGTGAATTTTTTAACAAGTAACACAATTGTTTATTAACAAAACTGTTTCGAAATTTCGTTTTCATTGTACATTAATTTTTTTTTTTTAATAACTTTAAAAGTTTTTCGCGTCGTGAAGCTCCCCTTATATACAGTATGTCCACGGAAAAGGTGTTGAAGAGAAAAAACTTTTATTTTTTGATTTTATCGAAAAAGGCTACACTCTTGAGAGAAAAAATTTTGCAACACTTCTAAGAAGTAAGATTGGGATGGAAGCATTTAACATATTTTATACGCGGTGTTCAGAAAATTGAAAAAACTTAAAATGGTACAAGAGTAAAATTATTTAAATTTGAGAAGATATGGAAATAAGTTACTAGGAAAAGTTGTTTAAAATTAAAAAGATAGTCTCTAATACCAATATTTGAAAAAAATCGGCCTACTTTTATTTTAATATATTTCGATTTAAATTTTAATATCAATTTATTATCGATTTTTGATGCCAAGTAAAAAAAGCATTTAAAGCTGACGATACTGCGGCTAATGAATTATAAAAGCAAAGGATCAATAAAGCTTGTCACTATCAATGCCTACTAGTACAAAAATTTGGAATTAGTTAATTGATAATAAAATTTTAATCTGAAAATAAATAAAACTGGGCCGATTTTTCCGAATTGGTATTAGAGACCTTTTGGTTGAACAACTTTTTCTAGTAACTTATTTCCATATGTAATAAATGTACTTTGTACCGACCACCACCGCGTATGCGCTAAATGTTTTGTCCCAATCTTTACTTTCTAAACTTTGCTCGCCCATTTTTTATTTACAAATCTTTTTTTCGATAAAGTCAAAATAAAGTTTTTCTATTCGCTACCTTTCATCGGATTTACCAATACGTCCACGGAAAAACTTCTTTTATTTTTAATTTTATCAAAAAACTACATATAAAAAAAATTTTGCTACTTCTTAAAGGTAAGATTGGGATAAAACCATTAAATTTTATTACGCGGTATTCAGAAAATTGAAAAACTTTAAATGGTTCAAGGAGTCAAGTCCCTTATTTAGATATGGAAATAAGTTTCAGAAAAAACTAAAGTAAAAAAAGTTCTAATATCATTTTTCAAAAAATCGCTATTACTTTATAATTTGTGATAAATTATTTATATCTAATTTAATTAACAACTCTTTATTGTACTAGTAGATTAATTGACAGCTAGTAATCTAGGCATTTCGCTTTTTATAATTTATTAGCCGCAGAAAGCGTCAACACTTAACAGCAAAATTTGATAAAATTAATATCAAAAAATTTAAATTGCTATTAAAATTAATTTAACCACAAATAAATTAAAGCAGTACCGATATTTTTTTGAAAATTGGTATTGTACACCCTTTTAGAAAATTTGTGACAACTTTTTTCTATTATAAACTTGTTTCATATATTATAATAAATGCACTTACTCTTGTACCCATTTTAAGTTTTTTTCAATTTTCTAATTTGTATTTATAAAAATATATCAACTGTTTTATATTTCAAATCTTACTCAAGAATTAGCAAATTTTTATCAGGAAAATAACTTTTTCGTATCGTCAAAAATAAAAAGTTTTTTCTCTTCTTTCTTTCCGTGGACCTTACTGTATACTTAACAAAGATAACGCCATAAATTTCAGAATTTAGTCTTTGTTTATAATAATTTTAAAACTTTGAGAAAAAACTTGCAAAATCAGGTAATCATTAATAGGATTAATACATTTTATGTCGAATCTTAATAAGTATGAATATTTCGTAACCACATATTAAATTCATAAATTTAAAGGAAATGGCTAGCCATTAATGAAACGCGGCCACATTGAAACATAATCTTTAGTTTGAATTATTTTATAATACGGCTGAGCCATTTTATCCGTGGCCGATCAAATACGAGCCACATTCTCAAATAGATGATTAATAAAGAAAATTTACAATTTAATGAGGAAAACCTAGAGACAACCTAGCAAAAACCATATACTTATAAACCAATATACTGATTACATTGACATACTATTGAAGCCAAAGAAGAAGAGCATATTCGACGTCACTTTAATAACGTATATATCCATCTCAAGATGGAGTCAGCATATCTACGCATGCTTTAAGAGCTCTTTTGGATTGGTGGAACAACCGAACGATCGACGAAACGTTGTGATGACAAGCCAATAGGATGTTAGAATTTTACTCATGCGCAGTTGGAAGCTCTCCATCGTGAAATAGTCTTATGAAAAAATTTATATTATCATTTATTGGTGCTATCTCTCTCTGTTGGCTAAAATATCATCACACACAACATATGGGGGACGTTATCGTATATTGGTTTATAAGTATATGCCAAAAACTAACCAGAACTGGGTAATCGTTTGGAAGTTGTTGTTAACGGTACCCAATGCATCCTATTTGGGTGGTAATAAAAGTCTATTACGTGGTTTAACCCAAATAGTATGCAATTATTAGTACCGTAAACTAACAACTTTCAAAAAACTATTACCTAGTTCTGGTTAGTTTTTGGTTGTATCGTTAGGTTTTCCTTCGCCGTTATAGGAACAACTGTCATGTTATCTATTTGAGAATGTGGCTCCTATTTGATCGGCCATTTTATAAAATGGCTAAGAGCACTAGCCGTATTATAGATCAATACAAACATAACGATTATTTTAAAAAATGGCCGCGTTTTATAAAGTGGCTAGCCATTTTAAAAATGGGCAGAATTTACAATGTGTCTACGACATACAGTAAAGCGCACCGTACTGCGAACATAGGAGGCTCCTGGACGATTTTGGATGAACCCAATTCTAAAATACCAATAATAATTTTGTGGCTTGCATTTCAATTTCCGTCTCGTTTCCTTAGTTGGCTTATTTTTAGGTTGGGACTGGTGGGGAATGCGGTGATAAATTCGGAAGAATTATCTGCCCAGCTTAGTTGTGTACTACGTATTTATTTTCAGTTAGGATGCAGTGTTTGTAGGCAAGTAACAAAAGAGCCTAGCGTCAACCGACTTCGATCTGATTTTTTTATAAGCCATAAATTTAAATTAGTTGCTTACGAGAGACCGCAGCGTTTGCTGCGGTCTTAAAAATAAACAAGTTTTTCCTAATAAAAAATAATTTTCTAATAAATAATGAAACGTAGAAGATATTCTTAAGAAAATAATTTAATGTGCATTCATAAAATATACAAAAAACTCTTTTCAAGTTATCAAAGATGCTCAAATAAACCACCTTCTTGAGCCACAAAATTACTAGATTGTCATAAAACGCCTTCTGATATTTGCTAGAATGTTAGGGTAATAATCCTAAAGAATTCTCAATTTGTAATTGTAATTTTTGTAGATTAATAGCCCTATTCTTCTGGAAACCATAAATTTCTGATTTTACGTGACCCCAGAGAAAAAATCGTTGGGTGAGACCATAGTGGAAATGTCGATTTATCAGTAAAAACAATGTTTCATGCGCAAAATGCATTGTTATTTTTCATTTCCATTACAGTTTTAAAAAATTGTATTTGTCTAAAGTGATCATCAGGGTTAATTTCGTGGGTTTTCTTACTTTGTAGGAGCGGTATAAATTTTTTCTTCTTCCCACTGATCTTTTGCACAAATCAACCTGTTCTGCAATTGTATTAATGGAAACTGTAGGATTTTTAATAACACTTGTCACTACCATAATTTCTTTCATTTTCCTTTCCTAGTTTTTTTTTCTGGGGCACTATCATGTTTATGTTTTCTTGGAGTTAAACAACCAAATGTCCAGAAAGTTTTAATGACCCGGTAAATAGTGGAAATCGTGGGAGTCGGCTTAGTTATAAATAAATTAATAGAATAATTCCCTAATATCCCTAGCAGGATTTCCACGGTGATACCATTCAAATATTTTAATTTTCTCTTTCAATTCGTAAACATCCATTACTAATAATAATTATTTTATTAAAAAAACTTTTTGGTCGTAAATATTCGACACTTTACAACTATTGCTGTCGAGCGTTCGATACTAAAGAATTATTTCAGAAATAAACGTATTGAATTGTTTGCTGGAGAAGATTATTGATCAATAAGCAATGCGTGCGGCGTTTTTTAGGTACATCCAAAATCGTCCAAGATTGTCCTATGTTCGCAGTACTCTGCGCTTTACTGTATATAAGAAGGGCTTCACGAAGCAAAAAATTTTTACGACAATTATTTAAACATTTTTTTAATATAAAATTAAGACGGAATTGTCTAACTTGTTAAAAAAGTAACTTAAAGTTAAATTTTAAACGGGAATAATTTTTTTGAAGTATTCTAAATACACTATATTTTTCTAAAATTATCAATTAGTATTAAATTCCTTAAAAAAATTATTTAGTAACGTACTCGGTTTTGACTACGAGAGTGCAGCCAAAAATGTCGCGCGGTGAGCCATTTTCAGCGTTAAATTAAAATTATAAATAATGGAGATAAAATTCTGGGTTTTGGGTTTTTGTTTTAAATGTCCTCCTTTTAAGGATCTTTTTTGCAATTTCCGCTATCTTCTATGGTTTTTGAGTTATCATTAACAATGAAAATGGCTTCTTTTTTTCGTTTTTTGTTAATAACAATTGCAGTTTTTAATGGCAAAAAAAATCCTTAAAATGCCTTCCTCAGATTTGCATTCCGCGTCGAATGAGCTATCGCCCATATTTTTTGAAGACTTCTAACTATTTTTTGCAGAAAACACATACCTCAATTAGACTAATACTCTTACTTATATAATTATAAAGAGTTAAATTTGTACATTTGTCAATTTTACCAAAAAAGATTGTAAAATAACACTTATTTTCAACCGACTTTACTTTTTATCTAGACATAAATAAAAACAGGACAGTTGCGTTTCCTGGATATATCAACGCAATCTTTTTGTCAAATTTAAATTTTTTTTTAGTACTAACAAAGTTTCCACCAGTAAACAAAAATCTTAAAATCCGTTTCCAAAGCAGACAATTAATTATTTAGTAGATATACGAAGCGAAGTATAAAATTAAATATTGTACATTATTCGTTTAAAAAACCTTTACAATATTCGTTTCTAAATAATTCCAGATGCTGCTCCTTTATCGCCTTTTCCGTAAAGAACTCACTCATACTCTCACACTCACTTATTTTCCGGACTTATGACGTAAATATCTATAAGTAATCAGCATGTCTGGTAAAGTTTCGTGATTCCATATTTTGATTTTAATCGAGAAAACTTTGGAACAAATAAAGGTATAAAAGTGCGGTTTTTGCAGATGCACTTTTTTTTTTAAAAATTTTTATTCTCGTCCCTTCACGATTTTATTGTGACATTCCATTACTCAAAAACAAAATGGCCGTTTTTCCCATTATAGGACAACTATGTTATTTAAATGGAACACCCTGTATTTTTTCCCTTTTTTTCAAAATTTAATTTTTCCCCCTTTAAAAAAATGTAACACAAGCTATGGTTATCTAAAAAAACAACGTATTTATTGACCTTCGAAAATTGACGCATGTCGACCAAAATATTATTTAAAAATTTAAAAATTTTTCCCATATTTAAAAAAAAAAAGGATCAAGTTTAGGTTATTACAAAATAATATTACAATAAGGTTACATTATTTTTAAAAAAAAACTACTGTAAATGTTGAAAATTTTTTCGCCGACTTCGGCCTTATTTAAATTCGAAAAACTTTTTAAAAACTATTGACTAAAAATTCTTCAGGAATATTTTCTATTATGTTTGGATATTAATTTTTAATTGCTCTAAATTTTGGGGAAGTGGACTATAACACCTCTCTTTCACATATCCCCACAGAAAAAAATCGGGAACCCCTCAAATCTGGTGAACAGGTAGGAAATGGGGCCTCCTTTTCCCAAAATCCACCGGTTTCCAAAAACGTTGGTCAGTAACCTTGGTAATGTTAGCATAATGTGGTGTAGCCCCATCTTGTTGAAATAGACGAAATTCAATAGATTTTTTTTTGCAATTGGGGATAAAAAAAATTTCCACATATCAACGTAAGTCCAAGGGTTTAGTTGGTTCATGAAAAAAAAGGCCCATAAATTTTTTGCTTTGACATACCACACCCGACTGTGACTTTTGGCGAACTCCCCCCCGTGTTCGTATATTGTCGAGGATTTTCCCGTTGCAAACCGTTATGCTTATTTACTTTTCCATTGAGGTGAAATTTGGGTTCGTCTGACATTATTTGTCTATCCAAAAAAAGTATATTGTTCCCTTTCTAAATTTTTAATTTCTGGCAAAATTCCACCCTTTTGGGAAAACAGTTTCTTTTATTTCTTTTAACATTTGAATTTTGTATGGTTTAATTTAGTTCTTTTTTCATGATTTCTTGTACTGTAGTTTTAGGGAAAATGGACTGAACTTGAGATTTTTCTTGTTGACAATGTTGGATCTTCCTGAGTTATCTCCAGAATTTGTAACGTTTTATTTAACCATTCTCATTGTTTACTAATTTCTTTTTACGGGCTAAGATCCTTACTCCAGAATTTTCTGTACCAGATTTTTAAATTTAATTTTTTTTGGGTGGAGCTTTTTTTAAACATGTTTCTAAATCTTCGCTGGGTTTCTTTTACTGATTTGGTTTCGGCAAAATAATAACACATTTTCCTTTTTCGCTTAACGAGAACATTTTGCGCTTCTAATTAAAATAACTTGTCAAAAAAGACCAACAATCGCAATGAAGTGTTGCTGTTATGGAAACGAGATAACTTTGTTTCCACAGGCGACTTTTTTTAAAAAAACCTTTTAAAATAATATTCCTATTCGACATACAGTCAATTCTTTGGAGGTCAATAAATGCGTTATTTTTTAAGATAACCATATCTTGTGTTAATTTTTAAAAAAGGGGGAAAAATTAAAAATTTTTAAAAATTGAAACATATACAGGGTGTTCCATTTAAAATAACAAAGTTGTCCTATATCGGAAAATCGGCCATTTTGTTTTTTAGCTAATGGAATGTCACATAAAAATGGTAAAGATACGAGAATAAACTTTAAAGAAATATAAGTATTTGCGAAAAACCCCATCTTGATATCTTTATTTGTTCAAAAAAATTTTTCGCGATCAAAATGGGTCAAAATGGACGGCCCCCCGTATTTACATTGAAATCGATAAATAAACTGACGAATTCAAAAAAATGTTCTCAAACCGACATTCTTTTGTTTTTCATTTTTTTTAAGGGTATGCATTTTATTCAAAATACTTCCTTTCAAAAATTTGTGAAAAATTGTGGGAAAAAAAGGTTTTTTAAATAAATTTCTGTAAAAGAGGTTGACAATTTTTGGTTTTTTTAAAGGTTTAATGTGGGCATGTCAGAAAACGTCTTGTTAAGAATGATTTGTTTAGATATTGTTTCTTCTACTCTTAAGATTTTAGAGATAAGGGGCAAAAAAGTCAAATAAAACATTAATTTGATTGAAAAGCGATTAACATTTGCGGAAACAAAATTAAAATAGAAAAAAATTTTAAATTTAGGACGAGTTTTTTGAACTGTTTAACTAGATTAAAACGCCGGTCTATGGAAATGTTTAAACTATGGGTTTTTTATTATAAAATATATAAATATATTAAAATATTAATTTTTTATTAATTATTTTTTTTATTTAAAAAAATTAATAAATATATAAAATAATTATTAAAATATATATACAGGGTGATTCAGTTGATGTCTATTAAAGTTCTGGGAAACCAAAAAAAAGAACTTGAAATTTGGCACAACATAATAATACTTTTAAAAAATATTTTGGCAGGAGTTTTTGCCAGATCAAACCCGGGAAAATTTTTTTTTAAATGGAACACCCTGTTTTTTATTGCATTCGTTTCTACCCCAAATTAAGTAATTTTTAAACATCTTCCTATACCTATATTTTACCGTTTTTAAGAAAACAATTAATTACTATTTTTTTAAGGAAAATAACCATTTTAAAAAGGTTTAATATTTACGTCCCAACCGCCTGGATATAAAAAATTTTTATAGAACCAATGCAGTATTTAAAAGATCTCATGCATTATAGCAATAATCTTACAGGGTGTCCCAAAAAATGCATTTTTACCGATAATAATAATGTTAAAACTCATTTTTTTCAAATACAACATACTGTATTTTATCCCATTTTTAAATAGACCAATAATTTACCTACAAAATGCCCAAAATGTTTCTATACCCATCTCCATTTTTTAAATACAAACCCCAAAATTTTAATTTTTCCCTTTTTTTTTAAATACTATTAAATAAACCACGCCCTTAATTACAATTTACTAGGTAGGCCATGAAAGTTTTTAATTTAAATTGCTCTGACAACTATTTGACATATAAGGTAAAAATTATTTATTTTTTTTTGATTAATAAGGAATAAATGCTTAAAAAATTAAAATTTGCTTATATTTAAAAAACGGTGGCAGATGGGATAAAAATTATGGACATTTTGTAAAATTATTGGTCTATTTAAAATGAAAAAAGTATGTTTATTTAAAAAATGATTTTTAATCATTTTTTAATATCGGTAAAAATGCAAATTTTGGGAACCCTGTTTTCAAAAAGTTTTAAATACATTTATTATGTTAATTCCAAAAAAAATTTAAACCAAAACTGGGTTTGGGGAAATATTAAACCTTTTAAAATATATTTTCCTTAAAAAAAATGTATTTTATTTTCTTAAAAACGGTGTATTATAAATATTTAAAAAACTTCTTAAATTTTTTAAATTAAATTTGCAATAAAAATATTTTATTTAAAATTAAAGGCCTTTGGCTTAATTCAAGAATTATAAAAATTTTTAAAATTAGTTTTACCTGTTAGGCCTATGCCAAATTTAAAAAATTATTTTTTTTTGGCCCCAAGGCAATAGGGGCCCTTTTATATATATATATATATATATATATATATATATATATATATATATATATATATATATATATATATATATATATATATATATATATATATATATATATATTATATATATATATATATATATATATATATATATATATATATATATATATATATATATATATATATATATATATATATATATATATATATATATATATATATAACAGTTTTTCATTGAAATGGTGTAAAAAATTGGGGGGGGGGAAAAGTACTCCTAAAAAAAGTAAAAAAGTTCCTATAAGTTAGGCCCGGAAAAAGCATATTAAGGGAGTTAGGGGATGAAAGGGGGGAATTTAAAAAAAGGTTTTTTTTAAATTATAGGCTTAAAAAAAGAGATAAGATTTCGAAAAAAAATCCTCTGCCCTAAATTTTGACTCTAAATCAAATGGTGATACTGAAAAAATTTTTGGAAAATCGGAAAGGGTAGTTTTTTCAAGGGTAGGGGTTGTTTCGTGAATAACTTTTTCAGGATATTTTTTTGCAACGGGGGTTTATTTTTGAAAACTACATACTTTTTTCCCACCAAAAAGGTAATTTTTTTGCACATCGCCCAGAGCGATGGTTTTCGAGAAAATTGAAGGGAAAGAGTTTGCCGATGGGTTGTTTTATTGCTTTAAAAAACGAAATAAACCAAATACAAAATTCCTTATTTAAGCATATTTATTTGATTCATTGAAGGTATGCGGTCTTATCACTTTATTTATTTGCATGTACGCAAAAAAAAGTTCTGGGTTTACAAGTATTTTTGTCAGTTTATTGTTGTTGAAGTGTGCGTAAACGTAAAATTTGACAAATTATGGAATACACTGTGAGTGAATTGGCAGATATGATTTTATTTATGGAAGAGCGAATGGAAAAGGTCTTTTGCTAAACGCTTTATGTCCAAAAAAATCCAAATCGCAGGGCACCTTCTCACCGGATATTTGCGAGAATTCATCAGCGCCTAAGAGATACAGGTTCATTTGAACCTAGAAACCAAGACCGTGGCCTAATTTTACGGTACGTACACCTGATGTTGAGGAGCGCATTTTTGCACATGTAGAGGAAGATCCGGGGATATCGGTAAAGAATTGCAGTGCGGGGAAAAAGTGAGTCGCCATTCTGTGTGGATGACTCTTCATTTCAACTCCTGTTATCCCCAAAGGGTACAAGCTCTTGCCCCGGGAGACTATCCCGCTCGAGTCATCTTCTGTCGTTGGTTATTAAGAAAACTGACGAACCCCTTTTTTTAAATGTTTTATGCCCATGAAGCTGGGTTTACAAGAAATGGAATTTTTAATTACCATAATACACATCACTGGTCTGATGAAAATCTTCATGCTGTTGTGGAAAGTCGA
>JAHBCN010023177.1:0-12915 GCA_019359885.1 Listronotus oregonensis | reverse complement strand
TTGGGGGAATAATAAAATTTTATTAATTGTAAAGAGCCAAAGGTTCCCCCCCCCAAAAGAGGACCGAGGATTAAATGATGGCAATTTTTTAAATGTAACCTGGCCCCGCCCACCGGGCGACGCAACGCGATAAAATGCATCAGGGATATTTACATGGGGGGCGTCGCATCGCACGCGTCCCCGCGTCCTCTAAGGGCGAGCACCTTAAAGATAAATTTTGACCAGTGTTTTTAAAAAAATTTCCGAAACCTGTATTAAAAGGATGGCTGAAGATTTTTTCTCCAATTTCTATATCACTGGATGCAATGCCAAAAAAGGTGCATTTTATCTAAGCAGTTTACATGTGGAAAAAATTAGTGGCTATTTTTGACAGTTTTGAAGAAGAAAGAAGCTTGCTTTAATATTATCTATTTAAAATCAGATATGTTCAAGTTCTTACCCCCTTTCACTATTTGGCGTATAAACAAAGAAGAATATCCATTACTAGCTGAAAAAAAGAGAGATGCTATATACATTGTGTTTAAATATTTTGCAGACACAGGATTATTACCATTTTCATGTATTTTTTAATCAAAATACGCCAAATACATGAAGTAATAAAGTGACGTTTTTTCGAAAACATTTGGAGTAGCGACATGAAAAAAGAGTACTTGATTTTTTGTTAATAGTTAAAGGTTTGTAAAAAACGTTGTCCAAAGTCTTTATCAATTCAGGTCGTAAATAAAGGGGTCATGACTGTCACAGCTAGTCCGTCTCTGCAGCTGTGATTAATTCAAAAACATTTCCCCTTTTTTGGTTTTTAAAGGGAATTTTTGGGAAAATTATATTCAAAAAAATTAAAATT
Source organism: Listronotus oregonensis (assembly GCA_019359885.1). Classification (NCBI taxonomy): domain Eukaryota; kingdom Metazoa; phylum Arthropoda; class Insecta; order Coleoptera; family Curculionidae; genus Listronotus; species Listronotus oregonensis. Next base: position 12,071 of record JAHBCN010023177.1, on the reverse strand, counting down.
GGAATATCCCCTGGTAGTTAAAAAATTTTTCAAAAAAACTTGATTCTATTGGAGCTCTTTGGGAACCAAGATCTCCGAAGGAGAGGCCTATACGATAAAAGTATTTATGAACTAGTAGTATTTTTTTCATGTGTTTTTTATACCTGGGAGATTTTCTATTTTTTCCGGACACCCTGTATATTTTAATAAGCGATAAAATAAATTCAATTGTAACCTTTAATGGAAACAAGTAGCACTTATTGTTTTGTTCCATGTAAAACCGAAAGCTATAAATAGTTTCCTGAAAAGGATATCTTAGTTAGATCGACATTTGAGACGTAAAAGTAGTAGGTGTTGTTTATTAAACTATGCAGTCGGTTCTAGTTAAGATTTTATTGTTAGACGTGTGTACGAAGAATTTTTATCAACAAAAACCAATTAACTTTTGCATTGCATTTAAGCAGCTAAAAAAGCTAAGGACATTTCCTGAAAGCCATAATTTGATTTAAAAAATACTTTGGTAGGTATATAACTATTCTATAAATGAATTCAAATTTTTTTTTTTTTTTACTTACCTAAAATTACTTTTTTAACTTTAAAAAATACATTTTACATTTTCAGAACAGCGCACGGTTTTTTTTTGATCCCTTTTTCCGTGGTTAAAAAAACCCCAAAAATTAAAAATTTTTTTTTTTAATACATATTTTATTTTCCTTTTTTGCCATTTTCAAAAAATATTCAGATTTGGAAGAAAACCGGATTTCCCGATATTATATTACAACAAGGGCAGAAGTGGTCAGATTTATTACCAGTGAAATTCAGGTTAAATATGAAATGAATATCCTTTTTTCCGAAAAGGGGGACTCGAAAAAAAACAAAATTTGGGACAACTTTAGTTTTTTTTCTGAAAAAGCCAAACTTGAAGTCATCCCCCCCATCCCCATTCTCCATGTTAAACAGTTGTTGCCATAAAAGAAAATTTACAACCAATATCCAAAAAAAATTGCTTTTTTAAAAAAAACAACTGGGGATATGTACCAAAGAAATCCAAGGTTCTTTAAAAAAAAAGTAACCAATTTTATGGGAAGCTTAGATGTACAATATTACTAAAAAGTAATTTTTTTGTTTGGATCTTTTGGGGCATGCCGAGATGATTTAATACGTTTGAGTTTAGACGATGTGAAAAAAAAGGGGGTTCCTTTTTGTTCTTGAGATGGAAAAAAACACAGGTCAAAAGTTTTACCATTACGAATGAAAATTAAAAAATTAACCCCGCCTTTACCGTAAAACGCAGTCCCCGGCTAAAAATATAAATAGAAGATTATTTTTTTTCTACCGAAACCAAGGTGTTACCCAACATTTTCCAACTATCAGTGGTATTTAAAAAATTTTTGCAAAAAACAAAACTAAAAAAAACGAAGAATATCCCGGGGCATGGGCAAAGTTCTTCGGCTACCCATGTGGTAGAAAGGGGGTGATTTGTCACTTTGAAAAACGGGGGATGAAACGAAGGATAATAGGGACCATACAAAGAAAAAATTAAGTATCCCAAAAGTTTTTTGGGGCCCTTTTAACTTAAAATACAAAATCTGTAACATTTAAAGAAAACCCAAAAAAACCGACACTCCGCTTCAACATTTTTAGTTCAACAAAAAGATACAAAAGGGATTGAGCTTCAACAATAAAGAAAAATTTTTTTTTCGATGTTTTGTTTTGTTGTTTTAGGACCTAAATATAAAAAAATTGTTATTACGTCAAAATCGATTTTCCGTTCTTATAACTTTTCACGCACACGAAAAATCGTCATTTTATTAATGAAATAACATTTTTTTAATATAGACAGATCACTAAAAACTCGCCAAAAAAAGAATAAGTCTTATTTTAGATCTCAGTACTTAAAGAAGCCGAGACTTGTGGATAGCAGAGCTGAGACTAATCCTTCAAAAAAGGAATCAATTCACGGATCCCGTTCCAAAGAAATCGAATCAAATACGAATACGATTTCAGGAAAATCGATTCCTATTTATCGAATAAAAAACCGGGACACCTTAAGTTTTGATTATATGGTAACATAATACGAATTATACCATACAGAGATAATTAATCAAGCGAAAAAGATTTTAGTTTAAAGTGCTGTAATAAAATATTTTTTAAAATTTTGAAAACACCCAAAAGGGAAAATTTTTTAAAACTTTTTAAAAATTTGCGTCTGTTTTTAAAACCTTTTAAGGATTCTTGAGATAACCCCAAGCAATTATAAATGGAACATTTTTTAAAATTTTACTGGAAGTTTCACCAGTCCGTTTAATAATTTTTGCTTACGGAAAAAAAAAATGTTTAAAATTTTGGATGTTACCCTGAAAAAAAAAAAAGTCCTTTTAAAAAACCCCCCTCAGGTTATCTCAAGGATAAAAAAAATTTTAAATCTAGTCAGAACTTTTAAATAATGCAGGTAAAATGTATGCCCTTTTTTTGGGGCCACGGGTATGGTTAAAAAAAAAGGTTTTTTAAATGTTGTTTCCCCGACCTTAAAAACAACATTTTTTGTTTCATCCATGTTAGGTGTGTTTCTTTATTTTAAGATCTTCATAGCAGATGTTTTAAAATTATTTTCTTAATTTCCGAAAATCATTTATTAAAATCTTAGTTAAAATTTTAAAATTTAAAATTTGGTTTTGGGCATTTATAATATATTTTATAGCCCAGATTCAAAATATAAGGATTTTTGGGGGCTAGTTCAAAATTTGGAAAATGGTAAAGATCGTTGAAAAATTTTTTTTAAATGTTTTCAAAAATAAACAACCTATTCCCAATAGACCGAAAAACAATCGCTGGAGATTTGATGAAAAAAAAAAAAACCCTAACAGATGAACAGAAGAAAAGTAAAAAAAAAAAAAAATTTAAAAAAAAAAGAAAAGTCGGGGTTCCGGCAACAAATGCAATGCATTTCCATGGATCTGGGATCCAGTTGCACATCCCGTCCCCCTGTGACTATGTAAAACAAATTGAAACCCCCTCCTTAATAAATCGTCGCCTTTTTTGGGCCCTTGCATCCCGAATGGCCATCCAACGAGGTACCAATAATAGTGTTTCAATTTTGTGAAAGCTTAAATTAATTTAAGCATTTAAAAAAATTTCCCTTTTTCCTACTTTTTTTTTAATTTTGTTGGTTAATTTAGTGTATAAGTATACAGGTGTAAAAATATGATGCTTGATTAAGGGCGATGGGGTTAAAAGTTGTTATTGTTGTTTCAAAATTCAATTTTTTTTTTAAACATAAAAGTTAAAAAATTTTACAATTTTTCAACAATTGCAACTTTGTCTTAATCGTTTACGTAATTCTTTTAATAAAATAAACTAAGTTTTAAATTTTCAGTCTACAAAAAAAAAAAGAAAAAAAACCCGTCTACTTAAAAATCAAATACTCGATAGGGAAATTTTTTTAGTAAAAAAATTTAACAAAAGGAAAAAGTAGTGATTTTCAATTCACCGTATAGAAAATGATTAGGACCAAAAAAGAAGGAAAATATATTTTTTTATGAAGCGGAGTTGTTCCTGCCTTGGATAAACTAAAAAAAAGCTAGACGAAGACGAAACCAATATAAAAAAGCCGTGCCACTCTCCATAGAGTTTTTGTAAATGTGATTTAAATACGCAAAATAGACAAAAGACAATTGTAATGGAATCGCACAGATTACGCACTTGAAGATTTAATTCCTTTTTAAAAATTAAAAGATATTGGTCAAAAAACAGATTATAATTTCCTTGATGAAACATGGTTGATTCAGAAAACTGCAAAGAAAGCACCTCAAAAAAAGGAAAACGTATTACGAAAACCCCGGGGGTTCAGAAGACGGATTTGTCTTAAACGTTTGTTGTCTGCAAAGAATATTAAGGACTTAGTTGGGGATTTTCATGGGATACAATGCAAAATTTTTTTAAAACTGGTTTCAAAATTATTTTTTAAAAAAATTTAAACAACAGTGTATGTCATGGATAACGAAAGCTACCACAGCCGTTCCACAAAGCACCAGTTTCATCAATTTAAAACTGAAATCCGGAAATTTTTTGTTAAAAATGATATTTATTTTGAATTCATTTAAAAAAAAAACCAACTTTTGGAAGTTTTTAAATTCATATGCTTTAAAAACAATATTATTGATAATTTGGCTAAACAAGTGCTCTGTCTTAGTTTCCCCTACATTTGAACCAAGAAAATTAAAGATCAGAGCAGAAAATGTTACACCTTTTAAGTCCCAGTGTTATAAATTTAAAAAAAAATGTAATTACTAAATCCAGTTGAATGAAAATATTGTACAGACATTATAAAATTTGAGGACTCTTCATTTCTTCCTTTCTATACAAAAAAATAAATCCTATTGTAATTAATCTCAATGATTTGTTGGAAAAAAAAATTAGTTTTAAATATTTAGATTTAAAATTAATTATATAGATAATATATTTAAATTTATTAAAACTTTGCATATATTTAATTTTTTTTAAATTTTTTAAATTATTTCTACCCAAATAAAGAATAAATTATAAATCTTTAATTATTAGAGTCCGCCCCCAATGTTTGTCCTTTAATACCTACTGTTGAGTTTTATTGTTGTCGCAGGAAACCCTAAATGAAAGAAAAAATAACACGGTATACTTTGAGACAAATATACAAGGATAGGGCAAACGAAATTTCAAACGTGTTGCCTTTGAAAACCCCCATTTCTCTGTTATCATTGTCTAAACCCCCAGGGCTTATCAAAACCTTTGCTCGGATTGGTGATGCGCTGATGTATTCCCAAACGGCAGATTTATTAAAATAAATTGAAAGCAGCGCCACCATTCTGCTGAGAGATAAGTGGGGGCTGAGGTGCGGCGGCCCCCCGGGCTCATTTCCTGCAACCCCCCACCACCTCCCCCCGATCCTTCTGGATTCCTGTTATTTATCCCTTTGCTTTTTTTAATCTGATAAGAAATGTGGCATATAGGTTCATTTTGGTTGTAAAAAAAGATGTCTCCCCAAAATTTCTAATCATTTAATTTTTTTAAATTCCAAAAAAATTTTTAAAAAATTTTTATATATATATATATATATATATATATATATATATATATATATATATATATTATATTTTTAATAATAAAAATTTAAAATTTATATTTTTTTTAAATTTTTTTAAAAATTTAGAAAAGAGTGGCGGCGTGCGGGGAAATTTTTTAAAAAGGGGGAACAGTTTATAAAACTCAACTATTTATTTTATTAATTCAATAATTTTTATCATTTTTTTAATTGATGTGTTTAAAAACTAGACTTTTTCCCAATATAAATTATTTAAATCGTCAGAACTTTTCTGATCTCAAACACCGTTTTTATTGACGAAAAGCAAACAAGGCCAACCAAATAATGTATTCCTTATTTTACAAACTGTTACCCACTTAAACCGCTAATAAGATTTTTAAGGATTGGAAACACACTACAAAATTACACAACTTTACAGTCTTAAAATTTAATGTAAAACCTTTTTGAAAAAATGATGTTTTTTAAATGATGGTTTTATCGATTCAAATTTAAAAAAAAAATCTGCGATTTTCAACAAACTAAGCTACAAGTGTTTTATTATTTACTAAATAGTTTATTTCCTTGTTATTGAATTTTCAGTCTTTAATTTTATTAAATGTCTTTTATTTCCAATAAGATTTTGTATAAATTGGAACAACTTAGGTCTTTCAAATTATTTAAAATCAAAGAAGGAACCGGGGGTGTACAATAAGTAATTTTTCTTTTCATCCATTCTCCCCCTTTTTTTTTTCCCCTTTTAACCTGGATACAAAAATAAAAATTTTGCCCCATAAGTTACTATTTATGAAAGGTCGACCTGTCAGATGTAAAGAGGTTTTAAATTACCCCCGGGGGGCCTTAAAAGTTGATTTCAGTCCTGTTTGGGGTTCCAGGTTAAAAAAAAGCACAAGTCTTTTTACATGCCTTTTACCCGCCCGGCCATCTATCAGGACACCCGGGCCCGGTAGACCTGCGTGTGGCCCCATAAAAGCTTTAAAATTTGCCCATCCGTCAATCAACTTAGTGTCACTATTTCGTGTTTTCATCTTGTTTTTTTAAAATACTTTAAATTTAAGGGGGACAATATTTTCTTTATTTGTCTTTTAATGTTTTTATCGCTCAAATGTTTCTGGTTTCGATAACGGTTCATCACTTTTTTTCCCAAATTTTCATTTTCCATGCAAAACTGAATGAAGGGAAAAAAAATTTGGTATGAGTACGCTTTCGATAGTAGCTCTTCAACAAACTTTCTAAAAAACATTGATGGTCTATAAGAGCTTCCAAAATAACTTTCATTTACTTTTGTAAACCCCCTTTCCCAAGGCTCCAGGGCGCCCTCCAAACTAGGACCGGGATAAGTATTGGCATTGTCTCCTGTGGCACGGCGCAACCTTAGAAAAGGGTCAACATTCTCTCTTGAAGCGTCTGAATACAGTAGCATTTGTTGTGAGCAGCATTGAGAAGGACAATATCTACTATAAAAATCAAAATTAAAGCTGTTTCCTTAACGATTTTATTACCTATTGTTTTTGGGTATACCCATTTGTTCATAAGGGCAGGGGTGGGCCAGGTATTTCTTGAGTATTAACCATTAGCCATATAAATATTTTGGCTAATATTTTAGTGGCAGTGTTGAATAACCGCTTTTACTGTGCGTTTCAAAAAAGTTGTTTTACGAGAATATAACTATGTCGCCTCGAAATCATTTGTCATTAGATGCAAAACAGGTTGTGAAAAATGTGTATGAAACTTTAATCAGTAGAGGTCTAATTAAACAAGAAGCTTTAAAAGAAACCTGTCTACTTAAAAAAAACTCCAATATCATCGATAAGGGATATTATTATTAGTAAAGAATTGAACAAAAGAAAAAACGTAGTGATTTTCAATCTCACCGTATAGACCATAGTGATCAGGACCCAATAAGAAGGAAAATATATTGTCTTTATGAAAGCGGAGTTATTCCTACCTTGAATAAACTAAAAAAAGAAGCTAGACAAAGACGAAACCAATTTAAATATTAGCCGTGCCACCCTCCATTGAGTTGTTTGTAAAATGGGATTTAAATACCGCAAAATAGACAAAAGACAAGTAGTAATGGAATCGCACAGATTACTTACTTGGAGATTTAATTACCTTCAAGAAATTAAAAGATATAGGTTAGAAAACAGATCATAGTTCGATACACACGACACAGTATCCAAAGGATGGGTTGATTCCAGTCAAAACTGTCAGACGAAAGCACTTTCAAATAAAGGAAAACGCATTACCATAATACACGCTGGTTCAGAAGACGGATTTGTCCCAAACTGCTTGCTGTTATCTGCAAAGAATATTAAGGATTCTAGCTTGGATTATCATGAAGATATAAGTGCAGAACTTTTTAAAAACTGGTTTCAAAATTATCTTTTAAAAAATATTCCAAACAACAGTGTTATTGTCATGGTAACGCAAGCTCCACAGCCGTCTGCACACAAAGCACCAGCTTCATCAAGTTCGAAAACTGAAATCCAGGAATATTTGTTAGAAAATGGTATTTATTTTGAATTCAGTTACAAAAAAATTTTTGGAAGTCCTAAATTCATATGCAATTAAAAACAATATGTATTTAACCCCATAGAGCATTTGTAGAACCAAGAAAAAAAATCAGAGCAGAAAATGTTACACCACTTTTTTATAAATTTGATAAAAAATGTAATTACTAATATACCAGTTGAGAGCTGGAAAAAATTCACTACAACACATTATAAAAATTGAGGACTTTTACATTTCTATTCAAACCACGTAAATCCTATTGTAATTAATCTCAATGATGACTCTGATAAAAACAGAAATAGATTAGGAATTTAGATTAAAAATGTAATTATGTATGGATAATGCAGTTATAAATTTATCAAAACTTTGCATATATTTAATTTCTTAATGTAATTTTAAGATTATACTTACCTAAATAAACAATAAATTATAAATCTTTATATTATTAAAGTCCGTCCCTAATGTTCTGTCTTTTAATACCTACCGATCCGCAGTTTTATTGCTGTCGGCAGGTACAATCAATAAATGAAGGCAAGAGCTAACACGGTACTTTGAGACAGACTATACCAGATGCCCAAAGGAGAACACTTTGGTAAAGAAAATTTTTAAATTTTCATTTTGGAATTTGCGAAAAAAAATTATTGTTCCTCCTATTTCTGACAAGATCTACTGCATTCAGACGCTTTCATGTTTTACGTGTGGTCTAACGTAGGAGAGAATGTCCACTCTTTTATGAGTAAATCGTTGGGACATTATCTCCCGTGATATGACATACATTTTTCTAAGGTTGCGTCGTGCCATAGAATTCAATGTCAATACGCATTCGTGATATCTCGGTCGGACGGCAGCAACTAATACGAAACGTTTTAATAACATTTTTATTAGCTTCTTTCTTAAACTTAAAATGTTTAAAATGCGTTAAAAAAATATATTTTTTTTTTTGTCGTGGATTAGTTGTGTTAAGGGATACTTAAATACAAAATTGGCCATAGATATCTGTAAATGCAAAGTTATGTTCGACTTGTATCAGAAATCAAAGCCAAAACGAGAAATAAACACACACTGAACACTTCCTTGAAATCGGCTAAAAAAGGCCGGCAAAGAAGCGATGCAGAACGAGTTCTCGGCGTGCAGAAACCCGATACGGCGCGGATTTTTCAAAATCGAACGGCCAATCTGAATGCAGATCGACCGGAGCGACTGCCCGCCTTTCTTGTCAACGAGCACCGATCTCGTACATATGCTGAAAAAAAACCTATTTATCAATTTAAAATTTGAATCCCAAGTAAAAGTACTTACGATTAGAGAAAGATGTAAAATAAATATTTTAGGATATCAGTTTGTTTACAATATTATTTTTTAATTATCCAATTTAAAACTATTTGTTTATTTGAACAAAATAGAAGGATTCGTCATTTACATAATATTATAAAACGCTGGTAAGCAAGAAAGATTTGTTTAAATTCAATGGGCCTGATGCCTGATTTTGAAAAAGTGTTCCAATTACTGGAAAAGTTTTATACATCTTTTTGACAAACAGAATAAAATAAAACTGATAATAACAAAGAATAATAATAAATTATAATTCTATGAGGAAAAAAACGTTATAATGGTTCTATAATAATGTTTTAAATTATTTTTAAACGAAAAGGAATAAGTTTTTTCCTATAATATTGGGGTTTTTGATTTGAAATTTGAAATTATAAAACTCCCAAAATTTTTTAATCCCACCATAAAATTTTTAAACATTTTAAGTCATAAATTAAAAATTTTCTTATTAAAATAGAACTTGGATGTGGAAAATAAAGTTAAAAATTTTGTCTAATGTTGTGCGAGGAATTTTAGTATTATAAAACCAATATTTTTTGTATATTAAACTAACCCTTTTTGCTATAAATAATACTCTTCATGAGCCTTCGGACTTAATTTTACAAATATATCAAACTAGTCAAACTACTCTCTTTCAAGGCCGCCGGCAAAGGGGATCAGGGGAAGTCAGTCGATCCCCTCTGGGTTTTTAAAAATTACTTAAAATAAAACAATTCCCGTCTAAATTTTACAATATCGCCCAGGAATTTAAATAAGTATGATTATTATTTAGTTATTAAAGTTGTGGTATTTTTATTTTTGTTTTTAAATCAATTAATTCTAGACTAGTAAATTGACTTAAACTTTTTGACCCTCTCTACATTTTTTCTGGCGGCGGCCCTGCTCTCTTTTGCAATAAAAATACTGAATATAATATATACTGATAAGAATTTTCCCCAAAACAAATGCTGTATCTTAAAATCGATTTAATTGAAGCAAAAGGAAAATTTTCCTAATTTATGAGAATATACTCTGATAGCATAACAATTAGATGTACCTAAGTTTACTACATAATTTCTCTATATGTTCTTTGAAATTCAATATTACATGGACATAAATTCCTAAAAATTAAGTACATGGAGAGGATTTTATACTTACATCATTCAAAAATATGTTATTGAGTTTACATTTAAATGTTAAGAAATTAGTTTTAATTATATTAAAGAAATAAGAAAGCAAGTCAGAGTTACACCATGATTTGATTTTTAAAATATTTTTAATTACTTCATATAAAGGATTTTAATTTTTGTTATTCCATAAAATAGTTTTATTAGCCGCGAATATTGTAGCTTTTTCATTTATATCAAGTAAAGTTAGATCATTGATGTGGAATAAAAATAATAAAAGTCCAAGAACAGAACCCTGAGGAACACCACAATTTATATTTCTACATTTTGACCCAACATTATTTTAACGTACAGTTAATGAGCTTTCTGACTGAATCATTTTAAAGAGACAGTACGAAATCCATAAATCTCAAGTTTTTTAACAAAATTAAATGATTTACACAGTCAAAAGCTTTAGATAAATTACAAAAAACAGCAGCTGCTAAATGACCATAATTTAACAAGATGTAAATATGTTCAAGAAAAACAAATATTGCATTATGCTTATTTTTTTTTTTTTTAATTCAAATTGATTTAAATTTAAAATTTTATGTTTATCACTATCTATAATATCTATATTGGCAAAAAATAAATATTTGGTAGAAAAACAATACGATTTTAATTTTTAGTTTTAAATTAGCCCCAATACGCCTAACTGTGTCATAGGGTCGTTTACGACGTCAGGTCCCTAGAAACAGTAAACATTAGGTGCGTAACAAAAATTTCATTATTTTGTATTTTATTTAAACAATTAATTCTTAAGTGATGTATAAGTGATGTGGATGGTTCCTTATTGTTATAATACATCAATAAACACTCAGGGCAAGTTATTTGTTTACGTTAAGGGGGTTCTCTTATGATTTTATGCAGTTTTTGGGATTTTTTTTGTGAGGACCAATGAAGAGATAGAACTTTGGAGTTTTTATCATTTATTTATAAGTGTTTCAAGAGTATACATATAAATTCTTAGCTAAAAATATTTATTAGAACCAAAGTTATAGCGCTCTGAAGACACCTGCCTCGAAAGACCCTCACACCCTCCACGAAATCAGCTAATTGGCTTATCTGAAACTAAAAAAATTGGCGGGGTTTTAATTTTTGGACTTAAATACATGAATTAAACTATTATGAAAAAAAAAATTTTAAAAAAAATTAATTTTTTTGAGACTTCGGGGAATAGTGATGAGCAAAAAAGACCAAAACCAAGACCGGGCTAGTCTTGGTCTTGGTCTTGGTCTTCAATCTGGTCTTGGTCTTGCAAGGAAGGGGGGTTTCACCACCCCGGTCTTGGTCTTGGTCTTGCTTAAGAGTCTTCTTTTGGCTTGCTTTTTTTTAGTAATAATTTAAACTAAGAATCTTTAATAAAAAAAAATATATATTTTTAATAATTTTTTAAAAAAATAAAGATAAAGACTATATTTTTGCCTTTTTTAAAAATTTTAAAATATACCAACTTTAATCTTACATGTACATTTAAATTATTTGAATAAAAAAAGGTATTTTAAATGTAGGGGTTTTTATTTATAGCCATTCATTTTTTTGATGGGGGAAAATTTAAATTTTCTTTGAAGAAGCATATAAAATTACAATACTGAGTACCTGAGGGCAGAAAAAAAAAATTTTTTTAAATTTAACCAGATGTGAAATTGAATGAAAAAAAATTCTGATATGTAAAATTTTTGGGTTTTAATTAAAAAAAAAAAAAGGATTTAGAAAGCTTTTCAGTTCAAATAAAATTTTTTTTTCAAATTAGTCAAACGTTTGCCTTTTAACGTTTTACAAATACCCCTTTTAAACTTTTTTCATATACAAAAGGGGCTCGATAGTGCGACAAAATGATATATCCCCAAAACCCTTCATAATGGTAAAAAAAAGAATATACAAAAATTTGAAAAAAGGCGTTTAAAATTTTTTTTTTTTTGGGGAAATTTTTTAAAAAAATTACCACCACTTAAAAACTTCCCCCTTTTTTTCTTTTAACCCCAAAAAAGAAAAATTATAGCAAAACATTCATTTAAAAAAAGCTTCCC
>JAHBCN010023176.1:0-12863 GCA_019359885.1 Listronotus oregonensis | reverse complement strand
CTTTTTTTTAAAATTCTTGATTTTTACACTAAATTGGCACACTATATTTCACAAACACCTTTTAAAAACTGTTTTTTGTGTTTATTTTACACCTTTTTTACACTTTTATTTTTTAGCAAATATGACTGCTGCCTTTGAACTTAAAAGTTTGCAATTTAATGGAAAAAAGATGTAAAATAAATAAAAAATACAAGGTTTTAAAAGGTGTTTATAAAATATGGTGTGCCACTTTAGTGTAAAAATCATGGATTGCGTACAAAAAGAAGGGAGAATATAGTGAAAATGAGGTTAATTTAATTTTTAACTTTGATGATGAAGATCTCGGAAACAAATCGTTGCCGAAAAGATATTTTTTCAGATTTGTAATCAGCGCCCCAAAAAACCCCTGTATACCAAATTTTTGATCAAAATCGGAGAGGAGGCAACTTTCGAGACAGTACCATTTGTTTAAAAATAAATTAGATTTTTGGTTTCTTAATCTTGCATTATCAACTTTTTAAGCTCTACATACTGTACACACATAATATTTAACGGATACTGTTACAATGGATACTCAGGTACCAAAGGTTACTAAACATTTTTAACCACTGTTATTCTGTCTCGTGAATGTTTGTTATTAGTGAAAAGTATATGCCTAAAAAGCAGTTATAAAAATTTTCACTTTTTAATGTACAACCAGAATCTTAAGATTAGATTAAACTCATTTACACTATCTTGCCCTTCCTTTATCACAAAATTGGTGATAAGTACATAATACTATCATACGTTTGAAATTTATTTTAAAAAATCGTGTTTTTACTTATTTACAAAGATTTTTGGTAAAAAACAAAACTATCGACCATTTAAATAGAAGGCAGTAAAGTGGCGTTGGAATGTTGGAATTTGACATTTGATGATATCAATTTTATAGATAGTAAAAATTGGAAATCCGGCCCTGACCTACTATTCATTGCGCAAATTCCGCGGGGCCAACCCCCCTATTCCCGCTGCCCTGCACGCCTGGACAATTTTGTTCTACAGTATTGGGCTTCCATACACCTTTAAACTTCTTTGGTTTGATCCAAAGTATGTTTAATCCATGAAGAACTAGAGAAAGGAATGAAATTACTCGCGTCTAGAGATACCCCGGCTCACGAGCTTTTTGACAGTGTTGACACATAAAACGCTTTATTATGCAGGGACTCGGCTAAAAAATTACAATTTAATGCAATAATTTGGGTTCTTTTTTTAATGCGTCTCCGCATTTTCACGTCTGAAATTTAATTGGGGAAAATAAAAATCGGCTTTGCTAACCAGAACTAACCATGACCGATTAGAACTTGGGGCTTTTGAATTTGTCTAAATTATCCCTACATAGAAGTTATTAACACAATTTTAACAACGTATTAGAAGACACTCGGGGAATATATAATTACACTTTTAAAAAATGTATAACTTCTACCATATCAAAAATTATAAAAATTTTGTTAATAACTTCTATGTAGGGATAATTTAGACAAATCCAAAAGCCCTAAGTTTTAGTCGGTCAAGGTTAGTTCTGGTTAGCACGCGATATTTTATTTTCCCCAGTTATATTTCAGACGTGACAATGCGGGGACGTATTAGAAAATACCCCAAATTATTACTTTACACATTAAAATTTCATTTTTTCGGTTATAACACTGTTAAGAAGCTCGCCAGCCATTGTCCGGGGTGTCTCTAGACGCGAGTTTAAAAACGGGCATTTCCAAATAGCTAGTGTTACTGAACAAAAAGTTACCCATCAGTAGTTGTTACCAATTTGTCGTTAAGTTAACGACAATTCGTTACCGTTCTTTGTAAGGCCAAAACCTTATTCATAAGAAGGCCAAACAATAAAAATACTTATGGTATCTTAAGTAGACCTTTATTAAGAAGCTCTGAAAATTAAGGGTAACTTAAATTGTTTTCGCTTTTACCATTAGATTTGTATTGCAACTTAACTTAAAATTTAAAAGCTAATACAAACTTGTTATGTTTATAAACTAAAGCATCTTCGATTTGCTCAAGTAAGCTGAGCACTGTTGGCTTCGTTAATTTGAACCTTTTGAAAAATGTAAGATTATCCATCTCGTCAAAACGGTTCCATTTAAAAATTACAGCGATGTCCAAAGGAATAAAAAAAGGTAAATAAACCTGAAAAATGCCAAGAGTAATAAAAATTCACTGTTTCTACATTTTCTTGGAAATCTAATTAACATCACATTTAAAATATCACAATCCAAAACATCATTGTTTAAAAACTCCGTTTTTACATAATTTATTTTTATCAAATTAATTATTTGAAACTACAAACAAAAATAATTAAACAATAAACAAAATATTTGTCAAATGTCAACTTCAAATTACTTAAGGGATCATTAAGTACAGAAAATCCTAAACTTAAAGTTAAGGGCCCATTAAGGACCAATTTCAGCTGGTGCAAGAAACATTTAAAACTTCAGGGGCAGTTAATGCTTAAGAACAACTTAAGTGTCACAAAAAGTGTTGGTGCAACCGGCCATTAATATCTATGACAACAATGTTTTTATTTAACAAAAGATTAAAGGCGTGTTGTTAAATTCATCGATGAATCGTGCGCACTAATCGCTGTTTCATCAAGCCGTTTTTAAATTAATTGATGGAAAAGCGCTATACAAAGATGGCCGTTGTTTTAGTAGTATATGGATAAGGATAAAACTAGCGGTAATCTAGTTTGACGTCATGATAGATTTCAGCGCTAAACCACAGCTATCTGAAGAATTTAACAACACGCCTTAATTAAAGATTAGTCGCCATGTTTTACTCTCACCTAGTAACACGCAGTCTTCTGTCCTTCTTTAAAGCGCACGTTATTTGAATTAAGCTATATTTTAATCTGATCCGTTCTAAATACATCGATTAAGGAATAAACAAATATGCATTACCAAAAAACAACCACAATTAAGAAAAAAAGGCCAATAAAACGTATTATTTTTGTTACTAATAAAGGTCTATAGATTACAGTAATGAGTTGTAATGCGAAATAAAGGGTTTTCCAATAAGAGGTGTTATTTTAATATTTAAAGAAAAATGTCATTTTTTAAAATAAATTATCGGATATTTATTACATTATGAAGAGGAAGGTATGCCGTTAATAAATAAAATCAGTCAAATGACCACCACGAGCACGCCTACAGGACCATATCCTTTTCATGAAATTTTCCGTACAACAGTGGCTCCTATGTTCTCGATAGCCTCACGAATTCTTTGAGGTCTTGAATCGACCTGGGCTGTTAGGGGTAGACCTTTTCTCCGGGCCCAAAGGGAAGCAAGGTGTTTAATCACAAGATCTTGGTGGGCAATTGTGATCACCTCTTCGAGAGATAACAGGGTCGAAACTTTTCCCGTAAAAATCAAGGTTTGTTGCTTGTTGGCAGTAGCGCCATCTTGTTAAAGTAAACGTTGTCCAGATCAGTACCATCCAATTTGGGCAACGTTTACTTTTAACAAGACGGCCTCCGCAACACAAACAACAAGCCATTATTTCGGGAAAAAGTTTCCACAAATTTTTCGAAAGGTGATCTTTGGCCACCAAGATCTTGATTCATTACTCTTGGGACACGTGAGAAGAAGACAAAGCCCATCATTCAGACCTCAAAGATAATTTGAGGTGGAACGGGCCCTTTGCGATTTGGACGGAAAATTTCATGGGTATGGAACGTAACGGCCAACTTAAAGTTTTAACTTTCGATACCAGCTTTATTGGCCAAACAATAATTTTAGCTATAACTTTTAAAACAATTTGAATTTCGAAAAATTCTTTTAAGGAGATACTCTTGGATATCTAACCTATCGAAAAATAAAAAAAGTCGATTTTTTTGACTTTTTAGACTAGAATATGCCTTTAAATATAGTATATTAGTATGCTCTTTTACACAGTGAGTATTGACTATGCGCTGATTATGTATTGATAGGTTTAACAACATGACTTAATTAAACAAAAAATAGACCTACAAAGGCAAAAAAGTGCCATCTTGGAATAATTATACTCAATATGCCATCTAATCGATATAAACGCGAGAAATAACTTTTCGTAAGCTTTAACTCAGCATACTAGGTAGGTAGGTTTAAAGGGAGTGGATATAACAGCCTTCCACCGCGACCGATCGGTCTATTGTGGCTTACACCCTTTTATATTTCTCCCACCAGGTCCAGACTTCTAATAAATCTAATGATCCTCTTGAGAGAGAGAGATCTTTCACCTCCTCCGGCAACAAGGTGTCATTGCCGGGGATTGCGAATCTTTAGTCGTGCCATTGCTGGGCACGAACACAGTATGTGTTCTGCCGATTCATTCCCCTCCATGCACATGCGGCACTCGGCGTCTTCCGCTAGGCCGATCTAGTGCATGTGGTATTTTAATCTGCAGTGTCCCGTGTACAGTCCCACTAGAGTTTTATGGTGTACCCTTGATTGCTCTAGTAGTTTGACAGTACATTGTTGGTTCGGTGGGCTTATGAAGGCCTTCGAGTGTCTGAGACCCGGAAGTCCATGCCAGTACCAGCATACTAACCTCAATTGTTCCAAAACACCAGTTGTTTTAACAAAAGTCATGGTCGGGCTTGGCCCTTAGGCTGACAGACAGACAGACACACACGTATGCCGATAATTTTCCGCCATATTTTGTTTTTATCAAATTTCTTTTGTTTTGGATGGCATATATACTCAGTTTCATGATGACTATTTTTTGCACTTTATGGGTCTTTTTTAGCATTATAAGAACTACTCTTATTAACATGACACTTACCGAATTTTTAATAAAGGCACTGAAATCAAAGAAAAATATATGAGGCTCATCATAATATTTTTAAAAATTAAATAAATACAAGTTTTTTTTAAATACCGCTGAATTTTTCAAAGATATAAACACTATTTTTATTTATTTCTTAAGAAACACAGTTACACGTACCTTTATTTCGCATTATCAAAGGCCTCGGCAACTGTTTCGGCCTTCCTTTGCCATCATCAGTGTTGTACGGTCTCTAAGGACAACAACAGACAGCCGCCTACTCGTTATATGTCTTACTCCAAGCTGAAACGTAAGCAGCTGCCAAGAAGACACTGAGGCTTTAAATGAATGAATTTGTAACTTTATTAGAGAGTTTTTAAAGCCTCTTGAGTATTCTTAATTTAAAGTTATTATAACCTAAAAACATTCATCAGTTAGTACATTCAAGAAACTACAATACCCTGAAATAAAACATAAACTAAAACATTTAAAAACTAAGGACTCTGGAAAAAAAATAAAAAATGGAATAAAACGCTCTCAAAAAAGACATAATTATTAATTAGTACGTAAAAGACTAAAAAAATCCTAAAAATAACATATTATTTAGTACATTTAAAACACAAATACAGGGTGTTAGGTTTCAAATTTGAAGAGGATTTTAGTCAAAAAGTTCATATAAAGGGGGCCTAAATTTATTATTAAGATAAGGGTTTTTATTTGTTTCGTTTTTAATCTTTTTTAAAATAAAAATTGGGTTGTTTTGAGGCGAGAATTGTCCACGTTTGATGTTGCACTAGGGGCGCCAGCTACGCCTTCCCTCACTTGTTTTAGATGTCGTAATTTTTTTTAAGCTTAGAAATTGACCTGTTTATTAAAAAATAAGTTATTTATCAAATTCCATTGCATCAAAATTATTATTTAAGTGTCGGATATTTTCAGATAAAAAATTTAAAAAGGATCCCAATTTTTTAAAATAAAATTTTTTGGGTTTAAATTTTGCATGGGGAGCAACACGTGATCTTTTAGGGAAAACCCCGAAAAGTCACCCCAAAATCACCCTCAAAAGTCACTGGGGGAATTGGGGACCTTTTTAGGGTGATTTTAGGGGGTTGGAGGCGTTTTCGGCTTTTGTGTGAAAGACCTTTGATCATCGTGTTAAGAATTATCATTTTGCAAAGTTTGGCAAGGGCCCAAATTCAGTTTCCAAAAAATTGTGGGGTCCTTTAAAGTGTGTTTATCTCGAGAACCGCTGCTCCTAGAGACTTAAATAAAGTATACTTTTTGATGCAGATGGATTTATAGTAACTTATTCTTTAATAAACAGGTAATATTCGTAGTCTTCGCCCTCTACTAGCAACATCAAAAGCGTGGAGGGTTTAAATTTTCGCCCAGAACCCAGATCCCAAATTTTGTACCTAGGTCAGGGTTTAAAAAATAATTAAGAAAAACGAAAGCAAAATTAAAACTTTAACACCCTATATCTTAATAACTAAGCATTTTGGGGCCAACGTTTATATGAACTTTTCGACTTAAAATCGATCCAGGAATGCCTCCTTCAAATTATGACATACCATTAAGTAACACCCTGTATATCCTTTAAATACGGATTATTTAGTACATTAAAAAATAAATAAAACACCACCAAAAAACAGATTAGTACCAGTGAAAATTTAAAATACCCTTAAAAACATATTAATAAGTGCGTTTTAAAAGCTGAAATAACCTAAAAAACAGTAATTAGTACATTTAAAGAACTTATGCATCCTAAAAGAATGGAATATCTAGTACAGTAAAAAAATAATTAAAACACCCTAAAAAAACAGATTCAGAACTAAAATAACCGAAAAAAAACAGTAATTGTATTCATTTTCCCCGATTTTTTTTATTTTTAAGATAGAAAATATTTGGAAAAGATTTTTCAAAGATTTTTATGGTGTAAAAATAGAAAAACAAAGTATCGGAACAAAAACCACTTCGTTATAAAGGAATTAAAATTAAATTCTGCTAATCTTCCTCTTTCAAATATATAACTTATTTCGATAGAGTTAAGTTATTTAAATTAAATCTGTTTTTATAAGCCATAGTTAGCCATGGATACAACCCAAAGTTTGGCAAAGTTAAGTCGCGTTAGCTGGTTCGTCTTGAAACCAAACAAAAAATTTACTTCGTCAAATACTTTTACATTTGCGGTTGTATCCATGGGTAACTGGGGTTATAAGAACATATTTTAAATTCAAATAACTTGCAACTCGTTTATCCGAACATGAAAGTTATATATATTTGAAAAGAGGAAGATTAGCAGAATTTGAATTTTCATTCATATACAGGGTGTTCCATTTAAAATAACGAAGTTGATAGTGATTTGTTAATTTTCCGATCATCATTTGTTTTTCTATCTTACACCATGAAAATCTTCATGAAAAATCCTGCAACTTTCATATAAACTATTTTTTTCTATCTATAAAAATAAAGATTTTAAAGGGGTGAGCAATTATACGGGAAAACCCTGTACTTGTGTAAAAGAAAGCCTAAAATGTTGTAAGGAGTGTATATCTCATTCCTGCACTAACATTATTAAAGACTTTGAGGCAGAAATGTATGAAATTTACGAAGAATGCTAATAATAAAGCGCCTAAATAACTACTTACATATTACATTTTTGGGTCTGGTAAAGAAAATCTTTCACGGAATTGGACGATTTTTAAATTTGCAATGTAAAATATACTTTAAATATTATTATTTAAAACAAAAAAATGCGAATGAAGTGGTTTTTACCATGAAAATCGCAATTGAAATAATGATAATTGGTCATTTTTTGATATTTTATTTGAACTTTTTTACGATTTACATGAAAAAAAATACATGGTCCTTAAGACTTTAATATTGCCATACGGAAATATTACACAGCCCCACAAAAAAAATGTTTGAACTCCTGGTTAATATTATCCCAGTATTTTTCGACGTTAACCGATTCCAGACTCAGAAATGGCCATTCACGTCGGGAATTGGCCCAGTGGCCAAAAATGGCCTCTATAGGGCCAAAAGATGGTTCCGGAATGAGGCGAGGTCGAAGGTGATTCTCAAGCCAAACCGAAATTGTGATAAAAATTATATATTCCTGTTTAAAAAAGTTTAACAAAGCCCTAGTTTATATTTTATGTACTATATGTTTCTTAAATTTAATTAAAAGACATAAAGCATCCGCAATTTTTTGTTGTCAAAGTTTTTAAAAAGATGAACTTTTGAATGTATAAATCAAAAAATAAAAATTCCGTGGGTGGTTTTTTTACCAGTACCAAAAAAAAAAGTCTAAAACCTACTAATAAGTGGGTAATTAAAAAACTGTTTTAAATATTTTAATTTTTTTCCTAAACAACTTAGGTAGCCCTAAGATCGGTTTAAACCTGTTAATAAAACTTAAACTACTACACCCCACCAGACCTAAGGGCGGCCGTAAGAGCGACATTTTGATATACCGCCAAATTTTTGGGTCGCGTCTCCGAACTGCAGCTCATCAAGAGAACAGGGCTTATGAACTGCAGATGCCCACTTTGACTGCAGCTCGACCCGTGTATGGATAACTGTTTTCCTACGTTGAGCTGCAGTTCGAAAGACGGACCGCAGAATTGGGTCTATCACTGTTGCCAACCCCTCCATAAAAATGGTGGATGACGTGGAAAAAAACGGTAGATTTGAGGAAAAAAGGTGATGATAAAAAATAGCTTAAAAGAATACTTATATTGAATTTTTTTTGAATAAAAATATTATTTAAAAGCGAAAGTAAAATTAATATGGACATAAAAATTAATTAAATATATTTTTTCAAAACTAATTTTTCCAACTACTAAGGGAAGTGAACCCATTTTAAGGATCTAAATAATAAAATAAGACACTAAAATGTATGTATTTTGTATTTATGATTTATTGTAAACTTAAATTAGACGTTATATTTTTTATTTTAGTTTTTTTTTTTTTGGACCTGGATCTCGCATTCTAAATCACTTTTACTATCAGTGTCGCTCATATGACTATTTTGCTGCATTAATCGTAGAAAACTTTAATAGGATATATTATTACAATTTTACTACATGAACGGAAGGGGAACAATAAAAACCAATCCGGTAATTACCCCAAAATAATCAGTCTACCAACCAATTATTAAAAATAAAATACTTATATTGCTCCAATCGCAAAATATTGATTTAAATTCCAAAAAAGGGAAAGAATAAAAATCGGTTTATAGATATTTATGATGTTTTAAAAATGCGAAACTACATTATTTTTTTTTTTTTTAGTCATGACCAAAAATCGGTAATTTATTCGGATGTAGATGTTCTCAAAATGGTAGTTCTACCGAAAAGGTAGGGTTAACAACCGTTTAAACTCAAATGTCGCTGTGGTTTCGGCCCTAAGTTAGTTGGGCCCCCGGCGCTAAACCGCAAAATATGACTTTCCCCGAAAAAAATATTACGGCAATACTATAAAGGAAAATAAAAAATTTTTATTTAAAATTTTTTAAAATTTGTTTAGAAAAATGTATGTAAAAATTTTCAATAATAAATTTTTTCCATTGGCAAATTTGTTTTTACTGAAAAAAAATTTTGAGCTTCCTCTTATTTTAAAAAATTAAACAAAAAAAAATCAGCACGTGGGACGTTTTATGGTATACCTAGTTTTGGAAGAAATTTGAAATTTAGTTAGTTTGAAAAAGCTATCTTTAGCGAAAAAGTGTAAAAAAAAAATTTTCTCATAAAGTTTCCAAAATGTGGAATTTTAATACAAAGTTTTTCATTTTCCCCTTAAAAATAAAAGGGAATTCCCCGAGTATCCAAAGTCAGTTCAAATATTTAAATAATCTTTTGTGTGTAGTTTAAATGACCCGCCATAATTGATAATGGTAACAACTATGTTTAAAACTTTAAAAAGTGACGTTTTACTAAGATTGTAT
This sequence comes from Listronotus oregonensis, assembly GCA_019359885.1. Lineage (NCBI taxonomy): Eukaryota > Metazoa > Arthropoda > Insecta > Coleoptera > Curculionidae > Listronotus > Listronotus oregonensis. The sequence goes on along the minus strand of JAHBCN010023176.1, from coordinate 3,147 downwards.
TTTTTTGCCGCGTCCCGCCGCAGGGCCCACTAATAACAAAATTAAAGAGCCGTATAGCATTTTTACAATACAAAATGTTAAATTGTCAATTATTTCGAAAAAATATAATTTTGAATAGACCATTTATACAAAGTTACCTTATTTTTTAATGCTAAAAACGATAAAAATATAAAAGTAGTGGGTTTCCATTTGAAAAAATTTACTTTTAACGTTTTAAATCAGTTAATTTTTGTACTTAATTTTTAGTCACCCTATATTAATTTACACCCAAAATATCCACTCAATATACAAAATTGGGCCTCTTATCACAAGGAATTCATCTCAAATTAAAAAATATAGTATGCCGTATAGGAAAAATTTCTCATTATTTTGGGGTCTAAAATGTTATATTTAATAAAATTCAAGAATTAAAAAACGGTTAATTTAGGTATAGATATTATACACAAAATAAATCTAGAATTTTCGGGGGAATTCCAAAATGCAAAATATATAGGGTGTTCCATTAAAAATAAGGAACTTAATGATTTCCGGTATAACCAATCCACCATTTTAAAAAATATTTTAGACAAGTTGCTCCCATTGATATTAGTAAATATCAAATTTTTAAAATTTTCCGTTCTAATTTTTTTAAAAAATCGACCGCTTTTGGTTCGTGTGGGACACCCTGTATTAAATAGTCCCAATTTAAGGCCTTCATTAATGTTTGTAAACCACGTGACCACGCGATTTTGGTTTGTAAAAGGGTTTCCCCGCTTGGTTTTTTCCTATTTACAATGTTGCCAGATAGAAAAAAGTTCATAAAGTTTTTGCCGAATTTTTTTTTTCTGTGACAATTTACCAGCTTCAAACTCCAAAAAAACCCAAAAATTGTAAACCCAAATTATTTGATTATAAAACCTCCTAAAATTTTAAAATTCCAAAAAAATTCAGAATCAGTGCAGGTTATGGTAAAAAGAACACACCTTTTATGAGGAAAATATTAGTGTTGGAAACACAAAACCCTTGTTTGACAGTAGACTTGCCCTTTGGCCTGCTGACGATCATTTTTGTTTTGTGGAATTTTATTTTATAAACCAATATCCCTGCACATTGTCATGAATGGCCAAGAAAGAGAGGGCATATTCGACGCCCATGTAATAAGGGGAAATGTTCTCAAATGGAGCCACATATTCCATGCTTAAAGAGCTTTTGGATTGGTGAACAACGAAACTAAGGGATAAGCCATGTTTTAAAACCTTTAAGTTGAATCTTAGAAAATAACGAAAATTATATTTACTGAAAACTCTTTTTGGCTTCAATATATCATTTAAGCATTGAGTTATCAGTATATTTGGTTTATAAATATGATTGTTAATATAAAAACAAACCCGGGGTTTTGATTTTGGGCGCCCCCAATTCAAAAATTTTGGGGGTTTATGTTAGTAAAAAAAAAATATTTTAATTGTAAAAAAGATTTTTTTATTTTTTTAAAATTTACTGAATGTTTAAATTTAAAAAAAAAAAAAAAATATATATATATATATATATATATATATATATATATATATATATAAAATATATATATATATATATATATATATATATATATATATATATATATAAAAATTTTAAATTCGGGATTCGGTTTTTGGGGTAAAACCCTTTTTTTTACTAAACCCGGGGTTTGGAAATTTTTTTTCCTTTTTAAGGGTAGGAGTTTTTCCTTAAAGGGGTTTGATCATTAAAAGAAACATAATCAATTTATTTTTTTACATCCTAGTGCTATAATTTTTTAATAATTTTTTAACATTTATACATTTTAGTGTTTTTTAAACATCTTGAAAAATACTACAGTATTTTTATATATATATATATATATATATATATATATATATATATATATATATATATATATATATATATATATATATATATATATATATATATATATATATATATATATATATTCTATTTTTTTTCATTTAAAAAAGTTAATGTACCATAATTGGGAAATTAAATTAATAGAAAGTAAAATATAATTTAATAATTTAGGCCCAAAAAGTTATTATTTGTAGAGAATCCGAATAAAAATGTAGGTATACCTATATCCAGAATTCTTATTGTGATAATGTGTATTTAATTATTATTTATATTTGTTTATGTTCGAAAACGAACCTTACAAGCTTAAAACAGTTCTTTTACTTGGAGGTTTTCGAGGTCGTTGAACACGCATATGATATATTGACAAGAGCCTGCGGAGTATCTGATGCGTGCTAAGAATGGTGTAAACTTTTTTTTTAAGTTTTACAACAAATCCTGCTAATTTCGATGTCGGTCCAACTGTCGTAAAACTCCACTAGACCACGTTTACCATCCTTGCGCACCAGGTGCCCTGAGGCCCTTCCAACTTAAGTCAGATGTCAGCGACCTTAAAAACTCCCGAGTAACAAATTCTCATTTTCATCATTATTTACCTAGTTATACATTTTTTAATTTCAAACCTTAAAATGTAATTTAAAAATGATTTTTTTAACGCAGAATGGCAGGGTTTCATTTTCCAAAAATTTAAATTGTTTACAAAGTTTGTAGACGTTGATACGAATCGAAAAGCCAAAAACGATTCAAACCATCTTACTGCACAAAAAATCCCCCGTTTCCTTGACCAGAATTTTTTTTCCTAAATCTAGCAAATTAAATAATTGACAAACAAGAGACTCAAAACTTTTGCATACAAAAAATTATCCAAAAAGGCTGTAATAACTTGGGTTTAAATTACAATTACTTGAAAAAATGATAAATGGTAAATTTTCTAACCTTAAAAAAAAGTTTTTGACATTTAAATTGATTTTAAAAATGCCCGGGCCAATGAATATTTCAGGGGGTATTTTATTAAATTTTGTGCAACCTCTGAATAGGCAACCCCAACATTTTTGGTCACGTGGTTTAAAAAATTAATGAAGACCCTGTATAGTAAAAGGGCCAAAAAAAAGTTATTTTTTTTTCTAACCTTTTCCCTCCAAATGTTTCAATTTGATGTAAAACAAATCCTCATAAACATAGCCCAAAAACAAATTTTAAGGGGGGGCTATTTTTATTTTGTTTTTTTAATTAACATGGGGGAAAAATTTTTTTTTTTAAAAATTAATTTACACATAATCTTTCTTTTTT
>JAHBCN010023175.1:0-12785 GCA_019359885.1 Listronotus oregonensis | reverse complement strand
CTTAATCGTAAATTTACAGGTAACACTAAAAAGTAAACGTCAATATATTTTACATTTCTTAGGACTTGACCATCTGGCTAAATTAGACTACGGAGCTTAATTAGAAAATTAGTTTTTGGGGACCGATCATTTTTCATCGCCCGGTAATTTACTGCCAAACGATTTAGATCTTTAAAAGTGGCCTGGAGGCGGGTTCATATCTCATTAACAGCTCGGGTCACAGGTCTTTATGTCCTGTCAACAGTCCATAAAAGGTGGATTGGTGTCTGATTAAGCTTGAGAAAAATAACACCTGGAAAATATGTTTTTTTTTAATTTTGTCCTTGAATTATGTGACACCTCTACTTTAATTATCTGTAAATATGCAAATATGATGACAGATTTATATAAAAATTTACATGTGTTTATAAAAAAGTACTACTATTTTTAGGGCCATTTCTTATCGAACGACAAAATTTATAATTGAACAATCTTATACAGGGTGTCAAAACTATGATGCTCACGATTTTAATAGTCGATGAAGCACCTCAAAACAAGCCAAAATCACATGTGTCAAAAGTTAATTGTTTTCGAAATATGGCTTTTCAACGTTTAAAAAATTGGCAACACCTTGCCCCTTTTATCATATCAAGTCGAACGTTTTTTGCGAGGTTTTACCAAGGAAGTTTAAAGGTGTATGGAAGCCCAATGCTATGGCCCATTTGATCAAAAAATGTCCAGCCCAGTATGAAAATAACAAACTGTCAGAGTTGGCCCCGCCGATTTTGCGCAATAACGAAATTCCACGAAATAATTTAATGTGTTGCCTACTTACACACTGATAAATCAGTGTGTAGATAGGCAACACATTATACATTTATGAGAGCCGTATTAGTTTCGATTGTTTTGCTTTGTGTGATTATATTTTGTGGTTGGAGAAGTTTTTTGGATTGATAAAAACCTTCTTATTTTAGTGACTAGTGTTTATTAAATTGTGACTATAATTTTGTGTTTATTGTTTGTTACTAATAATATCGTAACAAAATGACTACCTTTGGTACCTGAGTATCCATTGTAACAGTATCCGTTAAATATTATGTGTGTACAGTATGTCGAGCTTAAAAAGTGGATAATGCAAGATTAAGAAACCAAAAATCTAATTTATTTTTAAACAAATGGTATTGTCTCGAAAGTTGCCTCCTCTCTGATTTTGATCAAATTTGGTATACAGGGTTTGGGGCGCTGATTACAAATCTGTAAAAATATTTTTCGGCAACGTTTCGTTTCGAGACTCATCATCAAAGTTGAAAATTAAACTAACCTCATTTTCACTATATTCTCCTCTTTTTGTAACATTTTGATTTTTACTAAAGTGGACACGATATTTTATAAACACCTTTAAAACCTTGTATTTTTATTTATTTTACATCTTTTTTCCATTAAATTGCGAACTTTTAAGTTCAAAGGCAGCAGCCATATTTGCTTAAAAATAAAAGTGTAAAAAGGTGTAAAATAAACATAAAAAAAAGTTTTTAAAAGGTGTTTGTGAAATATTGTGTGCTAATTTAGTGTAAAAATCAAGAATTTTGTGCAAAAAGAAGGAGGAATAGTGTAAATAAGGTTAGTTTGATTTTCAATTTTGATGATGAATATCTCGACAACGAAACATTGCCGAATTTTTTTTTTAGATTTGTAATCAGCGCCCCAAAAACCGTACCAAAATTGTACTTCCTTTCATTCAATTAGAGGGACCTGTATATATTAAAATTTGCCTGGTCTGCCCAGTAATCAATAATTTTGATCCTTTAAAAGAGTGTACTAAATTATTAAATGAAATAAAAGTACCTAAATGTAAACCTTATTTCTTTTTAATAATCCACAGAAATACACAAACATTGTGGAAATCATCTAAAAGATAGTTAAGATTGCCTTACTTTTCTCACTAATATTTCCTATGAAATTTTCATTTTCTATTATTCATAATTGATATATTATTATTTATTCGGTTACCTAACGTTACGTCTTATAAGAAGCACCTAATTTAAATATAAAAAATACTTACCTAAAGTTAAAAGACGGGTATGTTACCCTTGGATTTGCAAGACAAAACCATACAACCTCTAGTCATTTTGTTACGATATTATAAGTAACAAACAATAAACACAAAATTATAGTCACAATTTAATAAACACTAATCACTAAAATAAGAAGGTTTTGATCAATCCAAAAAACGGTACTCCGGCTCATAAAATTATAATGTGTTGGCTAACTTCACACTGATTTATCAGTGTGTAAGTAGGCAACACATTAAATTATTTCGTGGAATTTCGTTATTGCGCAGAATCGGCGGGGCCAACTCTGACAGTTATTTTCATACTGGGCTGGACATTTTTTGATCGAATGGGCCATAACATTGGGCTTCCATACACCTTTAAACTTCCTTGAAATAATTCTATTCATTTTTAACTTTTAGCGACTGTTCTTTTATTTGTCTAGACAAAAGTCTCTATCTTGCCTTTTATTTATTAATTCCTTAAGAAATCCTGCGGATTCATCGAAATCATTTTATCGAATCTCCTATCTTTCTGCAGATCAAATGTCGCAGCATTCTACCATGCCATTGTCCGGTGATACGACGCCGATCCTGCAGATAACCCCGCGGGCTCGCGATCTCGACATTCTCTAGGTTTTTAGTCCTGCACGCTGCTGCTACCACATTTTTTAACGGTCAGATTGGTAGAATGTGCCCCTTGCATAACATTTATTTTCATTTCAAATCCATGTCAAATATCTGCCTTTGTCTATTAAAAAACCATCTACTAAATATCTTTTCTCATGAAAAATTAGTTTTCGAAAGTATGTTTACAGTTTAGTCCAATCATGACTTTCGGAAAAACCTGTAGATTACTAACATAAAAAATCCAATTTTTTAAGGAAATTTTTTTAAACAATAACTATTAAAAAAAGAGCCGTTTTTTCGCTTTTTTTTTAATACAACAAAAAGTATTTGCTATATCACTTAACTTATAAAAGACCGTTTGTAGAGAATTCAAAAACCTACAAAATGGTTTTTAAAAAAATCCCGATTCGACCATTTTCCGATTATTTCCTTCCTATTAATTTCACCAATCGCTATCAAGAATTAGTATGTCAAATATAAATTTTAAGTGGAAAAATTACTTAACAACTGTCATCTTAGCTGTCAGCAGTTTTAAAAACGAAAAACATGCAAATTGACAAGTTCTTGTAAAACAAACTTGATGGTTTCTATGCTGTGTTGCTATGTACCGTTACGAACAACAAAGATCACAAACGACGCTTACGAATTTATTAATTTTTCAACTGAAACTCAAAATGAATCGGTTTGGAAATGTTTCCGAAAGCAAAATTAATGCGGCTGTTGAAAAAAGTATTTCACTAAATACTCAGAAAACTCACACATCGATCTGAAAGCAATTTATGGAATTTTGCCAAGCAAAAAATTACCAATTACTCCAGACAACAACAAGGACTGGGCATGGAACATGCGTAAAGCTAATGGGGAAGACTACAAAGAACTGTGTGTAAAAGTAATGTAAAATATCGTTGCCAAAAAACTGCAGGAAAAATATTTTTAAGAATGTAATATCGTGTTCGACCCATCCCACGACATTACCTTTAAGCCAGCTAGAGACGCTCGAAATGCGAAAAGGAGAAGTCTCCAGAAACATGAAGAAAAAAGGAAAACAAGTTCAGCTTCTTTAAATTTGGACGACTACTACAAGATGGTGTCCTTATGGGATGAGACAACCCCAACCGGGTTGCAGCGTAAATTTTACTTTATTGCAGCAGTTGAGCTTGCTTGGAGCGGCGGAGAAGCGGCTCGTTGCTTAACAGAACATTTTAAAGAAGAAATTGATAATTATGGAATCAAAACAGGTGAGATATTGCTTTTTAATTTTGCAACAAAATCTGTAAATTTTTATTGTAACTTGGCAGAAAAATCGCTTATATCAAAACAAAATACGGCGCATACTTTTTATCTTGGCGTAAAATCTGTTTTCGCTATTTTTTAATGTCTTTATTGCAATACCTTTTATAAATCACGTTTTGCCATTTTTTTAGCATTCAAAATTTGCTAGCTGTTCTATTTTTGTAAAAAAAAAATCAAAAAATCAAAAACGATATATAACCACTAAAATTCCAAAAAAATTAAAAGTTACATACATCTACTTTAAAATCACACTACAAAATACATTTTGACATTTAAGTCAAATTATGTATCCCTTGTTTCAGGAAGGATCGAGTATAACACAGTCTTCAGCAAAACTGCACAAGGAAAAAATCTGTGCGATAACAAGTGGCTTGTTCCTAATTCAAAAAACCCTGAGTTTTGTCCGGTACGTTTATACAAATCCCTGTTAAATAAACGAACGTCTAAAATTCTAAATCTGCGTCTATCCAACCGTATCTACAAATGGACAGTCAACATCATTCAAATATCATCACTGCCTTCAGAACCGTCCAAAATAATGTACCATGTACAAGCTTCGAAGCTCCCTTGAAAAGACAGAAAATAGACACTTCTTCGAGCCAACACCATCAATCGTTTGACACTCCTCACAGCAACATAGAGAACAGTGCTACTACAAACATAATTAAAAACAATTTAACCGATATGGCTAACAATACTCCTGTAACCAACAATAATTGTAATTTTTATATTAATTGTAATTTAAAATGAGTTTGAAGTAATTACCTTTCCTAGCTTGAAAGTTATATTGTTCTTATTAATTATTGTTCTTATTGTTTTAATAAAAAAATGTTGTATTAAAATAAAATTATTATTTAACTCAGGAAATAATCTTACCAAATATCCCTCGTCCATCTAATTTCTCCTGTGGAAAAAAACAAGTGGAAAAATCCCCGTCTTCGACTCGGATTTTAAAAACCACTCTCGCTCATGCTATTTGTTAAAACAAATTACTTAGAAACTTGTTTTTCCGATTTTTTCCGGAAAAATTAAATGCACTAGTGATATTACCCCCCGAGAAAAGCCGTAAAAATGCTTAAAACAGACTTTTTTAAAAAATTCGTATCTTCGTTAATTTTCAATATTAAGGGCTGATTTTTTGGGAAATGATAGTCAATAACATATACTTTGAGCTGCCGAAAGATAAAAATTGTCGCATTAATAGTTTTTATTCAATCCCACTATAAACAAATTAGGCCCCTATCTTGCAAGTGCCGTTAATATTAGGCAAATGGTCTGATTTGAATTTTTAAAACGGCTTTTTAAAGTTGATATTAGAAGCTACAAATTTTATATCTCACATTTTCATATAAGTTTGGAGAACATTGTTAAAAAATGCTTGTAAACCTAGCGCGTCTAGCGAAAATTCTCGACCGAGACGTATATTCGCTGCTGGGTGCCCCCTGCACGGTCGACTCGTACTTCATTAAATCCAGGACCTGCCAATCGTCTAATTTCTGGAACTATTTGCTGTTGCAAAAGATCCAAATATGTTTGACCAGTTAAGTTACCATCAATAAAGTATGGCCCAATAACATGTTCCCCATAAATACCGCTCCAGACATTTACCTTTTGAGGACGCTGAGTTCTAAGTTCAAAATACCTATGTAAATTTTCCTGAGACCAATAACGGGTGTGAGTGGGATTATGCCTACCATGGAGTGGAAATGTGGACTCATCAGTAAAGACAATGTTTCGAATAAAATCTTCATTTTCATTTGCCTTATTCATCATGTTTTCACAAAACTCCATTCTCCTGATATTGTCCTCAGGATAAAGTTCTTGGGTTTTTTGAACTTTGTATGAACGATACTTATTTTTTTTTAATATTCTCTTCACCGTTCTTGTACTTAAATCAACCTCATCCGCAAGCGCACGTGTTGACAAAGTTAGTTGGATTTTTATTAATTAATGCCAACAAATTAATTTCTTTCGCTTCCCGTTCCTCATTAACTTCTTGGACGTTTGTATTTTATGGTTTCTGGGAAAAACGCACCCGTATTTTTGGAAATTATTTATAATTCTTGAAATAGTAGTAATTGCAGGGTGTGGCCTATTAGGATAATTCTCAGCAAATATATTTTTTACCCGCTGTAAAAAATTACCCCCACAATACCACTGAACAATTTTAACTTTGATAAATATCCATTTTAGGTTTTAAATGTTCAGGATTTTTTAAAAACACACGTGTTCTTACCTTAAATTTGCCAGGCGAAATAATTTTTATACATTTATAATTCCCAACAAACTGAAAATTGTGTTAATTTGTTGTTTCTTACTGAACAAAAAAGAATGCATAGACAAATAGCGGACGATTGCAAATTCGTCCGGTCCATTGCTATATACCTAGTAGGGTGCCCCTGTCTGTATGGTGAATCTGTGTGATTAGCGATTCGTGAATCGATCGTTTTGTATTTAAATTTTAAAACTTTTAAACTTTTTTATAAAATTTGATTAAAAAATATTTGGCAAAAGTGCAATTTAGTTATAAAAATATATAAATAAAAAATTTGTATAAGGGGCTTATAAAAATCTTGGTGAAAGGTTTTTGGAAACAGTAACTACGCACACTAGATCACATTATTTCTTACCCATTCTCTGAACCACTAAATGTAATTCCTAACCAACAAAAATAATTTAGCCTCCAAATTAGAACCTCATTTAAAATCTATTCATCAAAGTTATTGATGATCCGACCAATGATTGATTGATGGAGCCGAATGACGTCAGGACCAAACTATGAAATGAATATCGACCCTTTTAAGGTTCTGTTTTCGATAATTTTTAAATGAGAAATAAAAGTTTCGAATTGTTTTGATGTGAGCTCTATCATGCCTTAAATAGCGTGTTTTATATTAGATTTTGAAACACATTCTATGTTTTCACGGATTTTTCTTTAAATACCATAATGTTTTACGGTTTTATTAATATGTTATTTCTATTAAGGTAACCCTTAAGGGGGGTTTACACGATGCCAGTGACTTGAGCAAGTACTAAAAATTAGTTGATCGGGGAGATTAGTTGAATACTTTCAAAATGGCAGCAAGTACAGTCGTTAAATTATCTGTTTAAAAATGCGTTTTGAGTATATGTGAAGAATTATCTAATTTTTTTGTCAGAAGAAATTGTCAAAGAAAAACGCTGTTGGGTTCGACAATGATATCTCGTAGAGAAACACACGGTGCGTCTTCCACGTTATTGGTTGAACTTGCTAAGGAAGATCCAGAAGAATATCGAAACTGTATGCGGATGACAAAATTACAATTTGATGAATTACTTTGCAAAATAAAACCTTTGATTTTCAAACAAAATACTGTAATGAGACTTGCTATTCCAGCGAGAATTAAATTGGAAATTACACTATCATATCTGGCAACAGGAAACAGTTACAGAAGTTTACAGAGATGTTTTCGTGTGTCAAGGCCTGCTGTACCTGAAGTCTGCGAAGCTATTTACACAGTTCTTGAAGAATACATCAAGGTAATTTTAAAACATTTTACTCAAAATATTATAAAAACATACAAAGTTGATACAACAAAAACCTTAACTTAATTTATTTTCTATTTGAAGTTAACCAATTAACGTTCAAACTATAAAACTAAATAAAAAATACTCTATTATTGATGAAATTATCATAAAACCTCCACCTAATAATAATTTTTGTTTCCTATAATATTTTGGGTTAATAATCTAGATAAGTTTAACAATACCAGTTGAACAACATATTATACATATTGTATACTGTTTAGTAGTTTGAAAGTGCGTTCCCGAGCGCCTCACTTAAAATATCATTCTGATTGGACCCAGAGCTATTTAAATCTGGACGCGATTCTATATTATGTTCCGATGGAATATGAATAATATGCATCAGGTGACTGTTGCGATGAAGACCTATAGTCATCAGAAGACTGCATAGGTGTCGAAATGTAGCTTGAAGTGTATGGTGCAGATGGTCTCTCGTTACTCCCTCGGTATTCTCTCGCATTGAAAATGAAGTTGTCTTTCTCCTGCAAGTCTTGTACTTTAAATGATGTAAGCACTAATTGTATTTGCTCTTCCTTATGGCTAATATGGGCTTTAATGCCATTAGCTGAGCCGCAACATTACGCCCAAAAACGATGTACTCATTTTCTCTTTCAGGCTCTTTTCCCGCTATGTCGCTCCCGCTCGGTACTTCGTCAACTTGTGTATCACTGTCGTCGGGCACTTCTTCAAAGTGAAGCTGAAAATTTAAAAAAATATATATATTGTCTATTACGTACGCACAAGTGCTATGACGATTTTTTATTTTTAATTTTTTTTTCAGGTGCCAGAAACAGAGGAAGAATGGAGACTTATAGAACAAGGCTTTCGTCAACGATGGAACTTTCCTAGATGTTATGGTGCTATAGATGGAAAGCACGTTGCTATTCGTGCACCGAGTAACTGCGGGAGTGAATTTTTAATTATAAAGGAACAAACAGTATTATTTTATTAGCAGTCGTTCATCACAATTACTGTTTCCGATACATTAATGTTGGATCTACTGGAAGACAGTCAGATGGCGGGGTTTTTCAACAATCTTCTTTATTGGAAGCAATAGAGCATGGTTTATTACCAGATGATGGGTGCTCGGTTGGAGATGATGCGTTTCCATTGAAAACTTACTTATTAAAGCCATATAAGGGAACACTTACGAAGGAACAAAACATTTTTAATAACCGCCTCTCGAGGGCAAGGCGGATTGTAGAAAATTCGTTCGGAATAATGGTCAGCAGATTTCGAATTTTGGAGAAACTAATCGCATGCTCTCCAGAGACTATTGACAAAATTATTAAAGTATGTTGCACACTACACAACTGGCTTAGAATTACTTCAAGTACTTACTACACACCGAAGGGAAGTTTTGATGAAGAAGATTTGGATAGTGGCAAAATAATATCAGGCGCTTGGAGACAACATGTAAAAGAAAATTTGCCCTCGATACGCTTCACCGGAAGTAACCATTCCTCAAGAATGGCAAGAGAAAAAAGGGATAAATTTTGTCAATATTTTATGACGCAAGGAGCTGTACCCTGGGAAGACCGAATGATATTTTAAGTAGGTAAACCATTATAATTATTATAGTATATTATATGATTATTAAGTTTTATAATACTTCACTCCCTTCGGTGTGTAGTATTATAAAACTTATAATATTATTATAAATTTATGTTATAAAATTGTATTAACTGATCTAAACTAGTAAAACTTTAATATAATATTATGTAAGTACTTACAGTGTTTAAATTATCCTGAGTTGGCCTTTTATTATCTTCTAAATTGTTCAAAAAACTATCCATTTCAATAAACCATTTTACATTTGGCACGTAAACACTTTCTGTTCCAGCCCCCGATTTTTTGGAATTTTTAATTTTTCTCGTTTCTTGGGAATACGTGGATCTCAAGGCTTTTATTTTTTTTTTAATTTCGTTTACCCCAAAACCTTCAATTCCCATTTCTCCTGAATAATTTTAAGAGCTGCACCCCTGCTTGCTTATTTTTATATAAGGAAATTTTCGTGTTCCATAAACACGGTTTATCTCGATACTCCTGGACAAATTTTAAGGTTGTCTCTTCAGTCCAACGAGACGACGACATGAGCAAAACTATGATTTAAATGTGGATGATAGAGTTGAAAAATGTGCTTTAATGACCGGAGCTGAGAAAGCGACAGTTTACAGTATTCTAAAACAAAAAAAGGGGAGGTACATCGTCACCAAAAAAGCGACCAGGCAAAAAAGAACTTCAGATAACAGATGACACAAAGCTAGCAATTAGACGTATTGTACATGGTTTTTTTATGGAAAAAAAATCCCGACTGTATATAGTATTTTTCGAGCTGTCGGTCGGAAAACATTTGGAAGTGCCAGAAATAAGTAGGGTAAAACTATGGAGAAGGGTTTGAGTTTCCAGTGGAAAAAGTTCCAAAGAAAATCTTTTTTAATAGAAAGTGAAAAAATTGTCCAATGGAGAATAGATATTATTTGAGAAAGATAAAAAGAGCTCGTTTCGAAGAAAAAGCAATATATTATCTAGATGAGACCTGGATAAATGAGGGATATACGTTAAAGAAATTTTGGAAAGATGGGAATATCACAACTGCTCGCCAGGCTTTTAATGAAGGCCTTTTTACGGGTTTAAAACCTCCACCTGGAAAGGGACGAAGACTAATTATTACTGATAATGGAAGCAAAAATGGTTTTGTAGACGGAGGTCTTTTATTGTTTGAATTAAAAAAAAACGGAGATTATCACGAAGACATGAGTTCTGATGTATTTGAAGACTGGTTTTCGCAGATGATCGACTTAATACCAAAGGGTTCTGTTATTGTAATGAATAACGCAAGTTACCATTCTAAAAAACTGGAATATGTCCCAAATGTAAGCTGGTTTAAAAAGATATTGAACTCTGGTTAATCCAGAAAAACATTGAATTTCCGAAATATAGTGTTAAGCGAGAGTTATTACAACTAGTAAAAATTGAAGTGGCAATAAATAAAGATAAGTACACAAATTTCGTCAATAACGAAAAAACGAAACATTAGTGTGTATCGGCTACCACCTTATCACTGCGAACTGAATCCCATTCAACTTATATGGGCGCAAGTGAAAGGTGAAGTTGCCAGAAATAATACAACTTTTAAAATAGCGGACGTTAAAAAACTTTTTCAAAATGCCATATCTAATGTTTTCCCAGAATACTGGCAAAGATGTGTTGAACATGTGCTACATATAAAAAATAAAATGTGGAATATGGATATAGTAGTCGATGAAACTGTTAAACCTCTAATTATAAAACGAGACTTAAATGATTCAAGCAGTGATAGTTCCTTAAGTGATCTGTCAGATATGGAATATTGCTAAGAGGTAGATGTGAGTAATACATATAATATGATATGATTTTTTCATTTTGGTGACATTTTCCCATTTAATTTGTACTTAACATAGTCTGGCACTGTGGTGTATTTTTAATAAGCATTATTGTTTAATTATACATTTTGAACTTTAGTTTATTTTATTATTTTAATTAGTGCATTTTTAATATTTTAATAAATTATTGTTGTACTTGTAAAATAGTTTTTTTATTGTTTTATTTTTATAAGGTTAGTTTAAAAGTATTGACATTTTCTTGCTAGTATTAAAAATTTATTAGTTTTCGCAATTTCAAATTGTCAGTCATAATTCTATTGTTAGAAAAGGCCCTTTATGTATTGTCTAAATACTTTGAAGATAATTTAGAATATATTTATTGCATAGAGCCGTTAGGTTGTCTTATTTTCTTATACAGACAGGTCCACTGTAGTAGAAACATAGGCAACACTTAGGCGAATTGACTTACATTCGCCTGACTGGAACTAGCGAAACAAACTCGCAAAAAAGATGCAATAAATGTTGAATGTTTTTGAAGATTTAATTTTGAATTTAAATATTATTTGCTTTCTTGCAGCCATTGCAAATACGTGGTAAGTTCTCTTGGAAACCCGTTTCTTCACTAAAAATAAATAATAATAGACATTTACGAACTTCGTGAAAAGGTTCAAATTGTAAAATTGTATTTCCAAGGAAAATCATATCGACAAATTCATGAATCCTTTCCCGAAGCATTTGAAAACAGACCTATACCATGTCTGAAAACAATTTTTAGAATTATGCAAAATTTTGAGACCCACGGGTGTGTGTCTCCCCAAAAACATAAAAAACAGGAACTCGTAAATAAAACACGGGAATTAAAAGAGGCATTAATTTGTCTTACTGCTGAACAAGACCCCACTGTAACCAGTAAACAACTTGCTAAGGTACCAGATTCATCGCCTACTACAGTTAAAAGAGTCCTTAAAAAAATGGTTTCCGATCCTACAAGGCCCGAAAAACACATTAAATTTTTCCCGAATACCAGTTTCGACGTATAGAGTTTTGCGAATTAATAATGGAAAGGGCAAATACAGATGAAAACTTTCTTAGATCGATTGTTTTCACATATGAATCGACTTTTCCATTATTAAATCGACATAACCCAACTCAAGTTCGATATTGGTCTCGTGAAAACCTACACAGGTTTTTTGAGGTTCAAACCCAGTATCCTCAAAAAATGAATGTTTGGGCTGGTATGGTGGGAGAACACCTTATTGGACCATTTTTTATTGAAGGCAATTTAACTGCAGCAATTTATTTGGATCTGTTACAACAACAAATTGTACCGGCAATTCGCCAATTATTAGGAGTAAGATTTGGTAATATCTGGTTTCAGCAAGATGGTTGTCCCGCTCACAATGGACGTATTGTTCAAGAATATTTAAACAATACGTTTCATCGAGATCACCAGACCTTGCTCCTAATGATTTCTTTTTGTGAGGTTATTTAAAAAATAAGGTTTATGGTCATGATAGGGCTAATAATTTAGAAAAAACTTCGAATAAAAATCGAAGAAGCTTTTCAAACTATCAGCCCTAATATGCTAACAAACGTTAGACAGATTTTTACGATCGTTTGGGATATTGCCTTGAGCAAGAAGGAGGTTTGTTTGAATATTTAAACCATACAACACACCCTTCGAAAGTATTCAAACCGAATTCTTGGTTAACCATTTTAAGGGGTTAAACGAATTTTAAAAAATATTTCCCAAAAAATTTTTAAATTTTTTTCTATTCTGTAAAAAATTTTTTTTTAAAATTTTTTTTCCCAAAAAAAAAAGGGGAAAATTTTTTTTTTTTAAAAAAAAACAAAATTAAAAAATTTAAAAATTTTTTTTTTTTTTTTTTAATTTTTTATTTTAA
>JAHBCN010023174.1:0-12814 GCA_019359885.1 Listronotus oregonensis | reverse complement strand
AAAAGAAATTTAAAAAATTTTCACTTATATAAAAAATATGGCCATTTTGAAATGATGTTTCAGGTTTTTTAAAAATTTCTAAAAAACCGGAATAGTTAAAAACCATGTAGTAAACGGGATGTTCAACATAATTGTCCAAAACTTTCCCCATTTAACCGATTTTCTTTATCGTGGTTTCCAAGATCCCCATACTTTTCCCCCTTTGGGACCCCTGTATATATATATATATATATATATATATATATATATATATATATATATATATATATATATATATATATATATATATATATATATATATATATATATATATTATTTTTTTTTTTTGGCCTTTCCTCTAACAACATCAATCAGTTAGGAAGCAGGCAAGTTTATAAAATCACTATAAAAAAATTAACCACAAAAAGGGGTGGGTTGGATTTTACAATATATTAGATTTCGTTAACGTATTGTTTTAAATTTAAAAAACGCCCTTTAAAAAATGAGAATTTGAAAATTTAAATTTCTAAAAATTATTTATTTTTTTTTATGGTTTTTGTAATGGAGTTTCAAATAAATTATTAATTACTTAATGTTTCGTTTTTTAAATAATCTGTCGTACAAAAAAAAATAGGCCTAAAAGTTCTTAATACCAGGATCTGGGGGTCCACTTAAAAAGGCACAGATCTCAAAGGAAATATTATATATGCTGCTTAATATAAATTTGCATAATTCTCTCAGTCCAATAGGGTTTCTGTGATACAATTTGTTTCTTGTTTTAAAGTTTAATCCATTTTTTGCAATTATAATATTTTAAAGCTTCTTCTACAAGAAACTTTTGCCTGTTTAAGTATTATTTAACTAGCACAGGAAAATTTAAACTGCAATAAAGTATATTTAAAATAACTTGATCCACTTCTATATAAATAAAATTGGTTTGATTGCCATTTAAATATTTTACTTAGGCCGACAGTATCGAAATTATTAATTCCCCTCTATTTTATTAACAAATAATTTATCATCTATTTTCTTATTTTTGTTTTTAGCAGTTTGCTTATATCACCATTTCCGATTTCATAAATATTTACATTCTTTTTAGAATCTTTTTAACATCCGTTAGAATTTTCATGCTTTCAAAACAGTTTGTAAGATAGAGAAGATATTTCTGACGAAATTTAAAAATTATTTTTTTGCTCAATCTTCGTGGCTTCATTAAAATTTTGGTAAGGCTTTGTTGAAGCTGCATTGCTAAAAACACATTTTAATTTTAAAAAAGTTTTGTAAAAAGTAAAAAGTTTGGTACAAATAAAATTTAAATAAACAGAATCTTTAAAAAAATTGATCTATAAATGTGAAATTAAAGTTCATATAAACATGGATTGAAAAATGCTTCGTTTTAATGATGTTTAAACTTACCTTCTTAAAAAGTATATTTTACATTTATCGAATCCCCAAATAAATGGAGAAAGGCAATGAGACTACGATTCCATTTTAAAGTTTCTGGAAATAAGATATCGTCGCACCGAAAAAAATGACATAACTCAAAAATTAAGTTTGGAGAAAATCGCCAACAAAGATCTTTAATGTGTTACCACGTATGCAGTAAATAAATATTTGACAAATAGTTTTTTACACGAAACAAGAAACAGTTGATCCGTTTGTTAATTTAATTACAACTTACACAAAGACAGCCACAATAAGAAAAGAGTAACTTTTTTTTATAAAAATCCTTAAATGAATACCGTCAAATTTTGTCTTAAAAGGCTAGTAAATGAAGGGACAAAGTTGTAATTAAATTTGTACAGTTTACCCTTGTGGCGCAATTCGTAGGTTTTCGGGAATGCTTTCGAGCGAAAAAAGGTTATCAACATTAACAGGTGGGAAAGGGCTGAAAATGGCCCCTCAAGCCCCGAAAAATGGGTTTCCAGCTAATATCATCCAAAATATACGAGTTGGAGAATTTTTGTTTTTAACAAAATAAAGATCGCATTTTAATCTACAAAAATGGTCCTTATAATTAAAAAAAAATAACTATTGTTTCCGAGGTAACGGGACCCAAAAGTCCCCTTATTTCAGCTGTCGCTCTACCGCTAGAATGCCGCTGGCTATCTTCATGGATTCACTTATAAGCGGGCAAAGAATTGTTCCATTACTCGGGCAATAATGTACATTTTTTAATCATTTAAAGTTCATCGGAATGGGAAAACCCGTACCTATCGTTGCATGTGAGTTTGGGTCCATTCTGATTTTTCTAGAGTATTAAAAAAAGCGGTCAAATTTTTTTTTCACAATATTTTAAGAGTATCTCATTAATTTATTGATTTTTTTGAATGGTTTGTTATTAACACTTCTTTTTTATAATGAGACCTTAGCAAGTGTGGAATGATCCCGAAAATTTCCTTCGCCATCTTTTTGCGTTTTGATAAAAATTGATTTGCCCATCTGCATTTTTAGTAAGAAATTACTACTACCACATCTATCACTGTGTAATGTTATGGATTTTTCGACGGCCGTTTTTGCAAAAAATATTGGGTACTTTGAAGGTCGCAGTGGGAATGAAAAAGAGTATTAGCGCGTTAGTGGCGAATCTGAGGTATTTAAGTTATGTAACTTTTTCAGGGCATCATATTTTATTTGGTTTTCGCATAAAACAAAAAAAATGCATATATGGACATATGTATATTTTCTTCCGGAGTTACGATACTCACGACAAAGATAAAAATATATCGAAAGATTTCACAAGTATGAAGCGATTATCCTCCTCCTAATTAATTCGACATGTCCATCTAACTCTTATGTAATAAAATAAGAATTAGCAGTGAGTAGGTTTACTAAAGTTCTGCAAGATCCAGACGTTAGAAATAGGCAGACTTAAGAAATTATCTAAAGGTTTGGCCTACGCACTTCAATTCAAAGCAGCTAAAATAACGTCTAGAAGTTAGGCAAGACTTCAAAGAATGTACTTTCTACCAGAAGACGCCAATCCAATTTTTAAGAGTAATACAGTAGTAGTAAGCAGAGCTGTCAAAGTACTCTTAAATAGTACTTTAAGTTCAAGTACCAAGTTTTTGATTTTTTAAAATTACTTCAAGTACAAGTACCAAGTATTCATTAAAATGTACTTGCATTTTCAAGTAAATTGAAAAAGTACTTGAAGTACCACCCAAGTATTTTACTTGAAGTAAATCCAAGTACTTGAAGTAAACCAAAGTACTTGAAGTAAAACAAAGTACTTGAAGTAAAACAAAGTACTTAAAGTAAAACAATGTACTTGAAGTACACCAAAGTACTTGAAGTAAACCAAAGTACTTAAAGTACATAAAAGTACTTGAAGTAATTAAAAGTACTTCAAGTAAAACAAGTTATACTTGAGTAGTATTTTTGTAAGAAAGTTAGAGGGTTTATTCCTAAAAGGGGTTTTCCAACAACTCCTAAAACTTTAAGGACTGAGCGCTACGTCATTGGAAAGTAGGCCAGTCGGTAAAACTATAGTTAGGAAACAAGTAGGGATGCTAAGTGTCCCGTTTTAAGTCGGGATCTTATGCATCCGATGTCCGAAATAACGTAAAATTTCGTATGTAAATTTATGCAACAGGTCTACAATGCCGTACTCGGGTGAGCGCTTGGGCCCTAAACTATTATAGGAAATATTGGTTTTTACCAAAATGGGTTTTTTCCCCTGTGGTTGCCAACGGGTTGGCGTTGGCACCCGTTGGCATCCGATACATCTGTCAAAAGCGATAGTTTTCATATGGGTGCCTACAGCAGGTTGGCACCCAAAACCTATTCTTGGGAAATATTTTAATTTCCCATCAACACAAAATTAAGTCAGAACAACCTAACTTCAATTTTGATGTCGTTTTCATTTTATTAGTGGAAATTTTGTTTAAGTTGCCTATTAAAATACAGGGTTTTCGTTCAAATAAATAATAATGAACGCATTCGCAATACGAAATAGTTGGGGAACCGCTCCATCAAACGTCAAATCGCACCCTTCTACTATTAGGTATCTTTCTTTTTTGTTTTCACCAGACCAGAGCACTTATAATTTTCACGTTGACACAAGACCGATTAAAAGAACAAAAAGTCTAATTCTCAGTAATATTTAAAACACTTGTCTTGCTTTTGGGATCCAATTCAAATGAGCGCTGTAATGCAATACAATAGAAACAGCAGCAGTTGCGCGTATTTCTTGTTTTAACTTGTTTTTACGATTTTCTAAGGCTGTAAATTCGAGTACTTGGTTGATTTTTTACTTCAAGTACTTTTTATTTCCTTGAAGTATTGTTTTTACTTCAAGTACTTTTTATTTACTTGAAGTACTTTCTTTTCTTAAAGTACTTTTTTTACTTCAAGTACATCGTAATACTTAAATACTTAAATAAATACTTCTAGTAATTTGCTTGGTCAAATCAAGAAAAATCCAAGTATCTTCATAAAAATAATCAAGTACAAGTACAAGTACCTCCTAATAAAAAGTACTTGAAGTACAAATACTTATAAATAGAAGTACTTAAGTTTTGACAGCTCAGGTGGTAAGAAACTTTTTTAAATAAAGAGAATGAGTCGGCATTTATTACTGAAATTGTGGTAAAAAAGGCATATGCAAAGAATTGGAATCTTAATTGGAAAAATAATACAAAATTATATCAAAATGAAATTATTTTAGCTGGGTTTTTATATCGGAATATTTTAAAAAATATTTAAAACTACAACCGCATTTCAACAAATACAAAAAAGATGCTCACCAATTTTTTCATTCTTGTAATCAAAATGTCAGGACTACCCAGACTAGCACTACTATTATTATTAACTGAAGTCATAGCATGTGCTATAACATATGCACACTCAAATACTTCTTCTAAGGTAAGTGCTCCATCATAATAGGCGCATGCCAAATTACCCAATGAAAATTTAGTTGTAACACCAAAAATTTTGTAAGGTATAACTTGTAAAGATGTTAAAATATCAGCATATACTATATGAAGGGTTAAATTGGCCAGTATAGTTTCTAAAATGTTGGTATCGTCAATTTTGAGTAAAGCACCCATGATGTCAAAACCTTTTGATTGTAGTACTTCGTGAATTCTAAAAAAAAAAAAAAATTACATTAAAATTATTTAAATTTTACTTAGGGTGTAGTATAGAGGGTACTCTAAAAATTTAAAAAATGCGAAATTAACGCTTTAAAAACCAACGTTTAAAATAATTTAAAAAAAATTATGCACAATAAAAAGGTTTAATTCTAATTACCAATATGTGTTATGTATATCCTAATTAAATAATGGGATTCGTATCTCTCTTATTTTTTATATGTTATTATAAGTACACGTTTTTTAAATGGAAAATTATTTGGATTTTCTTTAAAATAAAAATATTTTTTAAAATTACAATTTTTTTAATATTAAAATTAAGAAATAATCTACTCTTGCAAAGAAAATAACAGAAAACATAAAAATAGAAATTACACATATATTAATTCTTTATAAAGTTAATTAAATTTTAAATTTTATAGATAAAAAATAATAATTTGTATTAAATTATACAAAAATAGAAATTAAACTTTTTTTAATTTTAATATAGTTTTAATACAAATGATCATTTTATCTCTAATGAATTTAAAAATCAATTAATTTTGTAAAGAATTAAAACTTTTATAATATATCTTTTCATATTTTTTGTTATTTTTATTTAAAGAGCAAACAAGCTCCTCATAACATACAAAAAAGTGTAGTTTTCAAAAATAATATACAAATATTTTTATCCTGGAGAAAACAAAATAAAATATTAAACACACTTTTTTCTATAAAAGTGCGGAAAACTATACTTTTTCGCACTGTAAAATATTTTAGTTTTTGGAACATAAATAAGTATCTAATTATAAAATAATGCATAATTTTGCTTATAATAGAATATATTTGAAGAAACTGAATTTTGCTGTAATTTTGCAGTATTTTTATAACATTTATTAAATAAAATAAAATAATCCTAATTTACCAAATGTTGGTACATATTTTTATTAACTTCATATAAATTTTTAAAGAATCCATAGCAACCAACTAATTTTTAGGCATCTATCAAAAATTTATTTTCTGTCACGCATTTTTCAACCAAATTGGAGAAACATTTTCAGTGGATTCTGAAGACGATTTTCCAGCATCGATTATTGAAGCAGCAGAAAAAGCAAATATAGATTTCCTGCCCATGAAATGTCGTCACGGGTATGAAAAAGAATTTGTTATATTTGAGAGCTGGTGTCAAAGTAAGGGTGTGACGTCTTTTAAAGAAGATATTTTTCTGGCCTATTTCTCTTATTTATCAAAAACATGTAAACCCAATACATTATGGTCTAGATACTCTATGCTTAAATGTATTATTAAGTTACGAAAGAACATAGATTTAAGAAAGTTTTTCAAAGTGACGGCCTACCTTAAAAAACAAAGCATTGGTTTTAAACCCAAAAAGGCTAAAGTCTTTTTAAAAGAAGAAATATCGTAATTCACGGATGAAGCGCCAGATGATACTTATTTACATATAAAAGTGGCTACGATTTTTGACTTAGCGGGCGCTTGTCGTAGAGAGGAGTTAACAAAAATATCTCTGGACCATATTGAAGACCAAGACAATTTAGTATTGATACACACTTAAACTCAAAAAATCACAGCTCTAAAAGCTTTGTCATTTCTGGAGATGCCAAAAATAGAAAATTTTTGAATCTATATAGAAAGTATGCCAGTTTAAGAAAGCCGACAACACCACATAGGCGATTTTTTGTGAACTATAAACACGGAGTGTGTACAGTACAATGTATCGGCATTAATACCTTCGGAAAAATGCCATCGAAAATTGCGGCCTATCTCAAACCCGGAATTGTACACTGGGCATAGCTTTCGCCGGTCCTCTGTAACATTTCTCGCAAACTCCGGAGAACAAATATCCAACATTAAACGTCTTGGAGGCTGGAAGTCTACATCAGTCGCTGAAGGATACCTCGAGAATTCAACAAATTTTAGAAAGGATATTTCAAACAAAATACTCAATTTTACCGAAACACCTTCCACTATCCAGAAACAATCGTCAATGCCATCTTCCAATGTACTAAACCTCTCGGTTCAAGAAACTACTTCCATAGTTGCAAAAGATTGGCTCATCAAGAACCCAACGCCGCCGCCGTCAACGTTTTCTACAGAAAAGCAACTCGCGTCAGCAATAAATTTGCAAAACGCGACCAATTGCACTTTTACTATAAATGTTAATAATAATTATTAGTGTATAGATTCCTTCGTTAATAAATAATATTTTAATCATTACGACGCTACGCATCGTTCGTGTAACGGCAGCCGCGTGCGGAAAAGTATCAATTTCGACTTGAATAACATTATATATCACCTTGATAAAAAAGTATTCTAAGTATGGTTTAATTTGAAATACATAAAGGGTATACAGTGTACATGTTAATATGAGGGAAATATTTTCCGACTTTAAAGGATGCTACTGTACCTTCAAAAAAACTGTGCTTATGTTATTATTAAAGACAAGAGGTTAAATAATACTTTCGACTGCTATGTATATAAATACTAAAACAAAAAATCCATAAAACCGAAGTTTTAGGAGTGGAAAAATATGGTATTTGTTTTTGGGTTTCAGCTACTCTTTAACAAAGAAACATAACAATTTTTAAGAAAAGTATTTTTTTTAAATATAAAAATAATAAATTTATAAAAATATTTGCATTGGGTTATAATAAGTACTTCTTGACATTATTTACCTTTGAACAGCTCCGGCAAATAATGGCACTTGCAAATATTCTCTTGCTTTTTCCCTTATAGTCTTATCGATGACACCAAAACAGACCATCAATTTTGGTGCTTCTGTAGCATTAATACAAATTGATCTACATATTTCACCTGATTTTGATACAAGTGAATACCCCCTATATGGATGACCAGATAAATTTTTCCTGAAAAAAAAAAAAATATAAACAATTAATAAAAACCGCTGAGACCTACATATACCGTAATTTTTACTTTATATATAGATTTCCGAATTTATTTTTATTTAATATTATATTAAGTATTAATGTCAGTAAGTGTTTCTTACTGGTTAAGGATGTGTTCAAGACGTAGTCGAGATCTCCAAAACAACCGAAACCAGTAAGAAGTTACTGAACGTGATGCTTGCGCAATCTTTTGCACGCATTATACTATATATATATATATATATATATATATATATATATATATATATATATATATATATATATATATATATATATATATATATATATATATATATATATATATATATATATATATATATATATATATATATATATATATATATATATATATATATATATATATATATATATATTAATTACATTAAGCGGATAAGGTATATAAAAATATAAATAAATACCGGGTGGTGCGTCGCCGAGCGGAACATAGGAAATTCAATGTAAATTTTAAGGGGGTCCATTATTGGCTCCCTGTACATTTTACTGAAAAAATGTAAGATAACTTTTTGAAAAGACCAATCTGTCGAACCCTCGTGCCAAGTCTCAAAAAAATTTAATAAGCGAATCTTAAATTTTTTAATTAAATGTAATTGCAAAGTTACCAAATTTTTGGTTCAGGTAAAACCAAACAGGCACCAGTAAAATGAATATTGTCCGACATGAGGAAAAGTGTCAATAAATCAGTGACAGTCGGTTTTTGAAAAAAATATGAATCATTTAATCGACGAAAAAGTATCCATAATTAAGTGGCATTATGTGGAAAACAGTTTTAAGGCAGTATCTGAAATGTTTTCAGTTTATTTCCCCACCAAGCCCATTCCGTCTATTTCAACTATTAAACGTATTGTCAGTAAGGTCGAGTCTAAAGGTACCATAATAAATAATTGTAAATGTTCATTTTAAGATAACAAAAATATGGCCGAAAAAAAGAGAACAGAGATCTTAATATTCTACTGAGTGTGGAGGAAAACAAAATGGTTAGTACGAGGGTTCTTGGGCAAGGGGTAAATAAACATCATACAACGGTATTGCGCACATTGAAAAACACATATTATTCGTATAAATTCGAAAAAAATCAAGAGCTGCAGGAAGGAGATGAAGAGCGAAGAATGGCGTTTTGTTTTGAAATGATGGAAAGAGCAAATAGCGATAGAAATTTTTTAAGAAATATTTGTTTTACCGATGAATGTACATTCACCCTCAACAATGAACCAAATGTTCAGAAATGCCGGTATTGGAGCCAAGAAAATGAACATCGCTTTGTTTATACTCGGACACAATATCATTGGACCCTTTTTTATGGACTATAACCTGACGGCAGAAACCTATTTGGACGTATTTTAAAATCAAATTAGGCCCGCCTTGGTAGAAGGTGTTCGGGAAGATCAAATGATGTGGTACCAAATAGATGGTTGCCCCGCCCATAATGCCCGTATGGTTAAAGAGTACCTGAAAAATGCTTTTAACGGAAATATTATTGGTCCACGGTACCGGATACTTTGGCCAGGCAGGTCATCTGATCTTTCACCGAATGACTTCTTTCTGTGGGGTCACTAAAAAAGTGTCATTTATAAAAGTGTAAAATTTAAGAATCTAAACCAGCTACAAAACGTTATTTCGTTAGAATGTAATAAAATTTCGAATTTATCAACTTAGCAACGTTAGAAATTAATTTTATGATCGGTTGGGGAATTGTTAAGCTGTTAATGGGGAGGGGGGGTTGTTTGAACATTTGATTATTTAATGTTTTTATGTATTTCTCTATTATTTTTAAAAAAGTTATTGTATTTTATTTTTCCACACCTAGTAAAATATTAAGAGTTCAGTTCACTCTTTTTTTTGAATCTATTTTTGATCTTCTAAGTTAAACATTTACAATTATTTATTGCGATGGCTTTGGACTCGAATTTACTTAAAATACATTTAATGGTTGAATGGGAAAATAAATTAATAATATTTCAGGTACTGCTATTGGTTTAATTAAATTCTAGTAAGATAAAATTATTTTTTTGTTAATCGATAGTAATAATTGTTATTAGTTAAACTTAATTGTTACATTAAATAAAAGGTTTAATAAAAAAAATAATGTTAACGTGTCTTTTACTTTGAATGTAATGGTTGTGAGATTGATAAAACGAAAAAAAAAACATTTCTTGTATTTCTTGTATTCGGCTGTATGTCAGATTTGACGAAGCCTTCTAACAAATTGTTTGCTGGTGGCTGGTGTCTGTTTGGTTTTACCTGAACCAAAAATTTGGTAATTTTGCAATTACATTTAATTGAATAATTCAAGATTTGCTTATTATTTTCTTTTCTGTAAAATGTACAGGGGAGCCAATAATTAACCCCCTTAAAATTTACATGGGATTTCCTATGTTCCGCTCGGCGACGCACCACCCGATATATTGTTAGGTATATCAAATACCCCAATCAAATACCACATATTGAGTTTCTATAACAAGAAATTTATTATTTTTCATAAGTATCACATTTGTCACATATTTGTCAACTTTAGCTCGTTCAATTTGACTATGTGTGAGATTTACGGCCGAGTGATGATCGCGTTGTTAAATTTAGCAATAAACTTAGCAATTGTTGTAACAACGGTTTAAAGTGTTTAACAAAACGTCATTGTCAGTGTTATTCAATGATTTTAGTAGGCAACCTGTCAAACTCTGACATTTTGTTAAACATTTTAAACCGTTGTTAACTTTTAACAATTGCTAAGTTAGCAACGGTTTAGAATGTTTAACAAAATGTCAGATTTTGGTTGCCTACTAAAATCATTAAATAACACTGACAATGACGTTTTGTTAAACATTCTAAACCGTTGTTAACTTTTAACAATTGCTATGTCCATTGCTAAATTTAACAGCGCGATCATCACTCGGCCGATAATGCAGCAAGAAAGTGACGATTCTGATTTGGATAATGCTTGAAACGCAGAATGTTCTGCTATTATTTCCGTAAAGTTCAAAGAAAGGTACGAGAAGGTCTTTTAGCAATTCATGAACTGGTGTAATGACCAAAGCATTGAAAATATCACAGAAAAGGTATTACTAGCCTATTTTGTTTGGAAAAATGAATCATTAAAATTTTAAATAGATTTTTTTTAAAATAGGTCCATATTTCTATTTCGGATTTTTACAAATTACTGATCGGTAAGTTATTACTTACGAATAAAGAGCCTGTAAATATTCACTTATCGACCAGTAATTTGTAAACATCACTTATAGATAACATAATCCAACCAGTAAAGTTGCAATATTACCTGAGCGTGCAAAAACTTTTTCTTACATTTTAAGATGTAGAATCGGCCCTTTAATGATTACATTCTGTAATACCCTGTATATAAAAACACTTTCTATCGACAATTTATTTTTTACCTAAATGCTTCTTGTAACAGTCCAATATGTTCTACATCAATATTGCTCTTGCAGACATCGTCAAGTAAAATATTAATAGCTTCTCTTGTACGACCGCTGACACAAACAAGTCTGGGGATATTATCTCTTGGTAGTCCCTTGTTGACTTTTGATTTTGGATTTTGCTTTAGTAGCACGTGAGCATTGGCTCCTCCAAATCCAAAACTGTTTATTCCTAAAATAATTTGTATACAGGGTGGAACTAAAGTTTTTAAAATAACTGTTTTTATTAAGATAAAAAAAAAGTTATCCCATAATCAGAAGTGCATGTTGAATATCCTTAAAAAAACATTTTGACACTTGACACGGGACTGCTGCTATGGTGGCAAATTTACAAAATGTGATATAAAATGTCAAAAAATAAGGTTAGGAGTTAAAATATAAATATTACAAGTTATACATACAGTGACCACCAAAAAATTGGACACGTTTAAAACAGTTTTTTTTTTCTTAAACTTATTAGGAAACTTTTTCTGCCAATTACCTTCGCTTATCAAGTATCGCAATAACTCTATTTACCACATTTAATTCTATAGACAAACAAACGGTGTCGGTTAGCATTAATCGAAAATACTAAATCGGCGTGGAGGCGGCGATCGCCGGATTTAAAGCCGTGTTTCAAGATGCTTGTTCTGGCTAGCCAAAATTCCGGCAGTTTTTCCATAAACAAAAGTAATTAAATTTGTCGTAGTAATTACATTATTTATTAGGTAATTGAATTAATTTTCAAGTAATTTAATTACTTTATAAGTAATTGAATTACTTGGGATTCGTAAAAATCAATAACCAATTACGATTACATTATTCTATTTGTGGTGTACTTCTCATGGCAGGGTCGCCATGTGGTGTACTTCTGCTTTGTACTTGGTTCGTAGTATCTGGTACACGTCAAGAAGTCAAACAAGAGACTTTGTATAAAACATACTTTAATATAAAAATATAAAAATAGTATAAACTTATCTACTGCATCGAAATGCATCTAAATATATCTAATTATATCTAATCGTACTAATCTTAATGTGTATAAATCAAGTTATTATATACATATTTAAACATTAAACAAACATCATTTAATATACACAGTTTACAATAATATATCAGTCTTGTTATATAAACTAATATTTAAATTATAACTAACATAATATAAGTATCTGTTAGCCTTCACGGTCAATGGTTTATACGTGCAATAGACTGATGACCTAACAAGTACTAGGAACTAACCTTAGCCTTTTGTCATGAATCCATTACACCTTCCCCGCAAAAAGTTGAAAAAAAATGTTTTCTGAACTTTTTTTTTTTTCCCTTCTCCTATCTTATATACTATTACAATTTAAGACTTAAAAATAAGGTTTAATA
The DNA here is from genome assembly GCA_019359885.1 of Listronotus oregonensis. Taxonomy (NCBI): domain Eukaryota; kingdom Metazoa; phylum Arthropoda; class Insecta; order Coleoptera; family Curculionidae; genus Listronotus; species Listronotus oregonensis. The sequence continues at coordinate 37 of JAHBCN010023174.1, read as the reverse complement.
ATATTTTTATGTACTTTCCCTTTGACTTATTATTTAC
>JAHBCN010023173.1:0-12816 GCA_019359885.1 Listronotus oregonensis | reverse complement strand
AAAAAACTTTAAACAAAAAAATTAATTAAAAATTTTTTAAAAACAAACAAATTTCAGGATTTTTATCTATTCACTAAATAAAAAAATATTTAATTTCCCATTACATTTTTAAAAATTATTAGTAAATTTCCCCATAATATTTGCCCCCCTGGGTTTTCAGCCTACTCAGCCTTTGTAAATCCACCCCTTTATACCCCTCTATTTTTGGTTAAATTAAGACACAACCTTTTTTTATTCATTTGGTGGCATATAGAAACATTTTGGGGATAAAATTATATAAATTTTCTTTGAAGACAGAAAAAAATTAAATACAAAACTGTGTACTGGGGAGCAAAAAAAAAGATTTTTAATTTAAACCAGATTGAAATATTGTAAAAATAATTTGATATGTAATCATTGGTTTCTGTTTAAAAAAAAAGTTTTTTAAAAAAACATTTAGTTAATATAATTTTTCCCTTTTAAATTGGTTAAAATTTTCTACAAAGTTTGTAGAAATACTTTATAAACAATCTGCAGATAAAAGGGGGGCCCAATAGTGTAAAAAGCTCGATATCCCCTAAATCGTTATAGTGAAAAACTAAACATAAAAAAAATTATAGAAAAAAAGGGGCATAAAATAAAAAAATTATGGGGGATAAATCAATTTAAAAAAAATCCCACCCTGTATTTTTGGGAAAGTGTTATATGGGAACAATGTGACGTAGAGGGTTTTTTAAATATATTTTGGTTTTGATTTTTCCTCTAAACCGGAAGTATTTTTACAATCCATTTATATAAAAGTATTCCTTTTATTTTTATGGCAAATATATTTTTATTAACCATTACTTTCACATTATTTTAATTTTTAAGAAAAATCTAATGGGCTCCTTTGGGTGTAAAACAAAAATAATGTTTTTCTGAATTTTGGAGTTTTTTTGATCCACCCTGTAAGTGACATCACTTGAAGCAAATTTAAAAAAAAAAATATTAAAATTATGAAAGTAATTTTTAGCTTCCATAACTTTTGACCCCAGTTTTTTTCTGTCGTAAACGTTTCGAAGATGTCAAGCTTTGTCGGACCATTGAGTCGCCATCTCATTATTTTGAAACATTTTTTAAATTTATTCCTTATCGTTGTTAAAGAACTATAGAACTAAAAGAACAAAGTGATCGATTTAATTATAATTTTTTTAAGAAACTTTTACTTATTAAATAATCGCCCCTTTTGACATTCTTGACACATTTTTTGTCATGTCTGTATGAAATGCCTCTTATTAAATATAACAATAAATATTACAATATCAAAAAAGTTTAGAAGTGCAAGAGTTTGCAGGTCGGTCTTGGTCTTGCGTATCTTGCACACCTCGGTCTTGGTCTTGGTCTTGGTCTTGCAAGCGAAAAGGCAGTCTTGCTCTTGGTCTTGGTCTTGGTCTTGGTCTTGGTCTTGCTGCAAGACTAAGACCAATACCGCAAGACCAAGACCGGTCTCGCTCATCACTATAAAGGAATCAAATCACCAATACGAATCACGATTCCTTTTTTAAGGATGAAGGGAATCTAATCCAGGGAATTGATTCCCATTCACCGAACTACGAATCCAGATCATCTTTAGTTTTTATACTTATAAATGGTAATTACAATACGAACGATACTACATAATCCAGATGATAAATCAGGCGTCAAAGATTTTAGAACAGAGCCCCAGACGTGAAATATCATTTTGTTCCCATTTTTAAGTGCTGAAACTATTAAACAAATTAGTTTTTTGGAAAAATTCTTTAAATTTGCATATGTTATTACTAAGATTAACATAAAATCACCCCTAAATGAAATTTCTTCGAACTTTATTCCAAAATTTGCATCGCTAGATCTTCGTAAGTTTTTTAAATGTGATTCTTAAGATAACCTTAGCAACTTATATTTAGGACATCTTATTTTAACTTTTTAGGAAGTTTTACAAGTGTTATTTAATATTTTTTTTCCTTGCGGAATATAAAAATGTATTAAAATTTTAAAGTCATTCTTGTAAGTCTTCCTGAATGGTTAGGGACGGACTTTAAAAATATAAAGATTTATAATTTATTGTTTATTTAGGTAAGTATAATCTTAAAATTACATTAAATATATGCAAAGTTTTAATACCTTTATATCTGCAATATCTATACATAATTACATTTTTAATCTAAATATCTAAATCTAATTCTGTTTCACTATAAGAGTTATCATTGAGATTAATTACAATAGGATTTATGTTGTTTTGGATAGAAATGTAAGAGTCCTCAATTTTTATAATGTGCTGTAGTGAATTTTTCCAGCTTTCAACTGGTATGTTAGTAATTACATTTTTACAATTTTATAACACTGGGACTTAAAGTAGGTGTAACATTTTCAGCTCTGATCTTTGATTTTACTTGGTTCCAAATGCTCTATGGGGTTAAACATACAGTGATACAAGGAAGCTCGTAAAGAGTATGCCAGCCTGTTCACCAAGTTATCACATACATATTGTTTTTAATTGCATATAATTTAGGACTTTCAAAATTTGCATTTTTTGTAACTGAATTCAATAGAAATATCATTTTCTAACAAACATTCCTGGATTTCAGTTTTTGAACTTGATGAAGCTGGTGCTTTGTGTAGCAGACGGCTGTGGTACCGTTATCCTTGAAATAACACTGTTGTTTGGAATATTTTTTTAAAAATAATTTTGAAACTAGTTTTCAAAAGGTCTCCTTGTATCCTCATGATAATCAAGCTAGAATCCTTAATATTCTTTGCAGACAACAGTAAGCAGTTTGGGACAAATCCGTCTTCTAACCAGCGTGTATTATGGTAATGCGTTTCCCTTTATTTGAAGCTGCTTTGTCTACAGTTTCGACTGGAATCAACTCATCCTTTGGATATGTTCGTGTGTGATCAGACATTATCAATAAATTATGGATCTGTTTCTAACATATATCTTTCATTCTTGAAGAAATTAAATCTCCAAGTCCTAATCTCATTGCGATTCATGTAAATTGTCTTTTGTATATTTGCGATTTTAAATCCATTTTACAACACTCTATGAGTTGCAGCTAATATTATATTTTTCGTCTTCCTAGAGTTCTTTTTTAGTTTATCAAAGGAGGATACCTTTCAAAGACAATATTTTCTTTCTATAAGTCACATCATTGTCTATACGGTGAGTTAAAACCACCATGTTTTTCTTTTGTTCAATTCTTACTAATAAATATCCCTTATCTTTTGTATTGGAGTTTTTAATAGACAGGTTCTTTTAAACTTCTTGTTGTTTAATTAAGATGAATATTAAAAAGCAACAAGTAATAAAATTCTTGGAACTAAAAAGTTTTGCTTTTATGTAATAAATTAAAACTACAATTTTCTCTAAAAATAAAGCAAATATTTTGTTTACTCTAGAAGTTGAAATGCCGATAGTCGATCGCACGCCGCTGAAATTGAAACTTTTAATTCTTCTAAATTTTGATAACTCAAATTTGTATAAATACCATTTTTGAGATGACCCCAAAGGAAGAAGTCGTTTGGCGAAAGATCAGGAGACCTAGCTGGCCAATTTATAGTGTAATTTGGTCGTATAGTGGGTCCATTGAAAACATTTTGAACAAATTCCCTTACTTCTCGTAAATTGTGTGCAGGACAACCATTCATTTGAAACCAAATGTCTTGATTGTCAGGTGCAACTTCTTCCAATGCCGGCCCCACTTTGTAGAAGGTCTAAAAAAGTTTCTGTTCCCAAATTGTGATTCAAGAAAAAAGGTCCAATAATCCGATGTCCAAATATACCCGCCCCAACGTTTACCTTTTGAGGGTATTGAGTCCTTGTAGATACAAATTTGTTTTCATTTCTTTGCTCCAGTATCTGATGTGATGAACGTTTGGTTCATTGTTTAATGTGAAGGTGCATTCGTCACTAAAAGAAATATTGCGTAAGAAGTCCCTATCGTAATTCGCCATTTCCATAACTTTAAACCAAAAATCTGCTCTTCGGATCTCATTGCCTTTCCTTAATTCCTGATGTCTTTGATATTTGTACGGATGATATTTATATTTCTGTAATTTGCGCAGTACTGTGCTGTGATCCTTTCCTACAACTTTGCCAAGAAGCCTGGTGCTAATTTCTTTATTTTCTTCTACATGAAGTAAAACATCTGAATCGGCATTATTTTCTTGAGCTCTTTCACCGAGTACATTATTATTTCGCTCTAAGCAGTTGGATTTATTAATAACAGTACCTTTTGTCTCAAACTTATGAACGATATTTTGAAATGTTCTCTTACTTGGAATGTGTCTGTCAGGAAAAAACGTAGAGAACATGTCGGATAGTCTTCGTTAACTATTTTTCATGTAATACCATTTAATCATTGTTGTTTTTTCTTCAATACTGTAAAACATTTTGAAATAACTAATACGAAGTTAAACGTCAATTAAAAAGTTGACAAGACATTTTATTTATTACTGGTGGATTCATTAAGATATGTAGCAGGTATGCAACGATTTTACAAATAGTTTTTCTTAAATAACTTTTAATTGCCTTATCAGAAAAAAAAAAGAAATTTAGAATGTGTGCTAATCTTATCAACGTCTTCAAAATAGTCTAGTACAATTTTGTTGTAAATTCAAAAGGGGAACCAATATTTCAATGTATCAAAATTTACATGGTATTTCCTATGGCCTGGCGATGCACCACCCGGTCTGCCCTACAATCTAAAAACCTAGTAACTCTTAAAACAACTTTTTCGGCAAAGTCGATCCAAAGTTTTTAAAATGTGCTTGCCTATCGCTAGTTTGTAAATAAAGTTTTCGATAACTTAAAATATAAACAGTATATAATTTTTTCTTCTCTTTCAGAATAACGAAAAAAATCTTGCATTTTGTACGTATAAAAATAGTAATTCTATTATTTTGAGTTACTAATTATACGCTATTTATAGATATGCAAATTAAAAACATAGTAACTCGAGTTAGAAGTGAAATTAACTGAATTTACTTTACAAAAACATAGTATATAGATTTGGTGAAACTAAATAGACGATAGTCTGCTAAAACATAAAATAATTTTATAAAAATGTAAAAAAATCCTATTTAGTAGATATAACTGGTATTGAATTTGCAAAACACTATTATAAGTAATATAGCAAAACAGCCTGTAAAATACAATCATTGTATACAATGTTTAACGAAAAACTATAAAAAACGTTATTATTTATACTAATGAAGTTACTTTTGATAAATGTTTAATAAAAAAATTAACCACTGTAAGTTATTAATGATTTATTAGACTAAAAGGTAAATATACAAATAGAAAAACATTTTTAGCAAACTGAAAATGAATGAATGTTTTATGGATGCAGACAAAATTCTAAATACTAGCTGCAGTTTTACCTAGATCATCCACGTTATCTGAACTTGGCATCCGGACCAAAATATTTGCTTTCGGGAGGCATATGCGATAGTAGCTCACTTACAATTAGCTTCTTCAAAATTGTACTGATTTAATCTCGTTTATTTTGGAAGAGCGACCCCTTTCGTGGAATACAACCATTTTGGAAAGGTTTAAAATGTTCGGCATGCAAACTTATAACCTCGTTAAATTTATTTGAATACTTAATCAATTTTTAAGATCCTTAAAATCCAGTATTTGCGCTCCAGTACTTATTCCATTTTTTGCCTATTTGACCATGATTTACATCAGCTTTCATAAAAATGTGGCCAGGCTCAAAATATTTAAAGTTATGGTTTCTGGTCCCCAACTATCATTGACAAAACTAGAACAAGAGCGTAAAAAAGAATCCAATTGTTATTTTGGGCAGTACAATTATTAGCCCAAAAAATGACATGCTTTGTTTTTGTATTTAGCCTAATTAGAGTGTTGAGTATGCAGACACAACATCTGGACCATTTCTTCCCTTGATGGCCTCATCCCACAAGATGCATTTATTTTGACCTTTAGGTTTTAAATTTGCGAAGGTTTCATGAAAAACTGTGAGTCTGCTAACAAAAGAATTCTTTATGGCCATTTCAGGCAACAACAATGTCTTTTGCATGTTAATAGCGGAAAGTTCCCAATCACATCCCATAATTTTTGTGGTGTCTCCAGTATAACATTTTCTAGCACTCGTATACCTTTTCTTGTGAAGATTGTATTGATCACAGACAGAACATGATTCATATTATTTATGTCATTTGAAGATAAATTTAGATCGGATTTATCGACGTTTTCTCTGTTTCTGCAGAATTGCAGCAAGTACTTCCAGTTTCATCTGGCTTGTTATTTAATACTGGACGTTAACTTGTTCGTCATGGGAGTGTTGCTTGTAGATCGAACAAAGGAACCTTCCCTCTGTGTGGGAGCTGTAAATCCAATATTTTCTTTCTCGAAAATTTTTCGGTAATTCTCGTAACTTACAGGTTTATATTTTAAAACAAAATCCTTATGATTTATTGTCAAACCAGATGGTAAATACCTTCTGTGCGGAGCGTGCATTATATTGTAATGGGATATTTGCGGGTGGTAAGAATTGATATGTTCTTTAACATTTGCATAATTGACTTCAGAAATATTTTTCATTTGATCTCCACGTTTCTTTCCTCTTTTGTCTTGTAGACAAGGCATGTCATTTATTGTTCTTGTAATAAAATTTGTTATGGAACCATCAGTTTTAAAAAGCCAAGTGTATGGATAAACATTGTTTTACATACTGACAGAATTTTAAGTAGAGCCAATGTACTTATCATTGACGCATTTTTTGCTCAACATTCGCTGGAACTATAATTGACTGCTTAGTAGATAACTGGTTTGGGCTGTGGTTTCATTATTTTCTGCCAAATTGGGATAATTTTGTGAAATGAAGGGCAAGTTATAAGAGATAGTGAATCTTTTGTTTGTTTCTGCGTTAACTTTTCAGTATTTGACATCTCTTTTACTATAAACTTGTTAAAAAATAGTTGTCTTTTTCCATAGTCAAGTCCTTCAAAGTAAATAAATATTTTTTTCGATCATCGGCGGACAGTTTTTCAAAACACTTTTTCTGCATTTTGATTCATACAACGGTAAAGTTTTAGTTTCCTTTTTATTTGAATCTATTTCCAAATTTTAAATTTTTTATTTGTTTTCCTACTTATTTTCTTCTCAGCAACACTGACTTCTTTGTAAGTTGGAGTTGGTTCCTTGTCCGACTCGATTGATTTTGAGAAATATTTTTGAAATTATAATTAAAAATATAATAAAAAGTTTATTACGATAACATACCGTTTTTATTATTTATTCAGGCGATTAAGTCATCCTCCTCCGTTGAAAGTTTAGCCTAAACTAAATAAACGCCCGCTGCTCCTTTTTGACTTATGGAAGTAGTAAATCTAGTTAACCCACTACCTTATACTGCTGAGAACACCAATCATATTGTGTTAACTAGACGTACTACTCAATTCTTATAAATATTTTGTAGTACGTTTTTGTACCTAGAGTTGCTAGGTTGTTTAATTGTTTTATTGATATGTTTTTAAATCCAATAGAAGTTACTAATACCAGTTTTGTAAAATTAAATTTAAAAATAACATATCTCTTTTTACTAGGTTTTAGTTCGTAAATTTAAAGTATAAAAACACTACATAAAGTTACTATATTTTTATTTGGGAAATTTAAGAAAAAATATTTTTATGATATGAGTTACTAAATTTTTTGTTTGTACTTTTTTATTTGACTATTTAATTAGTCAAAAGATAAAAATAACTCGACATGCTAAAATAGATATGTTTAGTAAGTCTACTTACTAAAACTTAGATCATAATATCTTTGTAACTAATGATCAGAATAAAAGTTTAAAAATAGCCAGAGGTAGAGCTCAGTCTAATGATCTCAAATATTTAAACAGAGCAAAAACATAGTAAGTCGAGTTACTAGGTTTTTCGATTGTAGGGCAGCGGTATATACTTGTAGTATTCTTTTAACATCTTTTTTTTCATATCCAAGAGATTTCCACATTTTCTCACCTCGTACAAAACTTTCTCTCTTTTCTTGCCATTTCAAAAACTCTAAAAATCGCAAAATCCCGCCTGAAAATAGCGAAATCAGCAACCCTCTTAGATTCGTTTATGTTGGATATTTGACGTGGCTGAATACGGCTCTAGGGCGCCGCATCAGCACCGGGTGTCTGCTGTGGGGCCCTTGTCATGGAAATCAGGCCCCGGGCGAAGGCCCCTTAACTACGGCATTGTCAAAACAAATACACCCTTTCTGAATTTTGTTGCTGGGTGGAAACGAAGTAAATTGGGAAAATTTTGCGTTTACGCAGTGTTATTCGAAATACACTGTTGACCGAATTAGGTTAAAATGCTGTTTAACCTTAAATAACTTGTGTATAAAAGGGTATAAAACAAAAGATACATAAATAAGTAAATAAACACTTTTTTTCACGAACCATGCTATTTTACAAGGGTTTATTCTATCTGGGCACCGAATATTACTTTCTATTTTATGACACCTTTTTAGTACCATTTTATTGGCCGATCTCGGCACAAAGCTTTGAGTAAGAAAGGTCGTTATAAATATTCTAAATAGGTATGTATAGTCTGTCTCAAAGTATACCGTGTTAGCTCTTACCTTCATTTATGGATTATACTGCCGACAGCAATAAAACGGATCGGTGGTATTAAAGGACATAACATTAGGAACGGACTTTAATAATATAGTGATTTATAATTTTTTGTTTTTTAGGTAAGTATAATCTTAAAATTACACTAAGAAATTAAATATAAACAAAGTTTAATAAATTTATAAATGCATTATCTATACATAATTACATTTTTAATCTAAATATTTAAATCTAATTCTGTTTTACTATCAGAGTCATCATTGAGTTTAATTACAATAGGATTTATGTTGTTTTGGATAGAAATGTAAAAAGTCCTTAATTTTTATAATGTGCTGTAGTGAATTTTTCCAGCTCTCAACTGGTATGTTAGTAATTACATTTTTTATCAAATTTATAACACTGGGACTTAAAATAGATTTAACATTTTTTTCTCAGAACTTTGATTTTACTTGGTTCCACAAATGTTCTATGGGGTTAACATACAGGGATACGGAGGAAGCCGAAAACAGTATGCCCGGCCTGTTCAGCCAAATTATCACATACATATTGTTTTTTAATTGCATATGAATTTAGGACTTCCAAAGTTGCGTTTTTTGTAACTGTTAAAATAAATTATTATTTTCTAACAAATATTCCTGGATTTTAGTTTTTGAACTTGATGAAGCTGCTGCTTTGTGTAGCAGAAAGCTGTGGTAGCTTGCGTTATCCATGACAATAACACTGTTGATTGGAATATTTTTTAAAATATTATTTTGAAACTAGTTTTTAAAAAGTTCTGCACTTGTCTCCTCATGATAATCCAAGCTAGAATCCTTAATATTCTTTGCAGACAACAGCAAGTAGTTTGGGACAAATCCGTCTTCTGAACCAGCGTGTACTATGGTAATGCGTTTTCCTTTATTTGAAGGTGCTTTCGTATGACAGTTTTGACTGGAATTAACCCATCCTTTGAATACTGTGTCGTGTGTATCGAACCATGTTTCAAAAAGGTAAATTAAGGATCTGTTTTCTAACCTATATCTTTTAATTTCTTGAAGGTAATTAAATCTCCAAGTGCGAAACCCCTTGCAATTCCATTACTACTTGTCTGTTGTCCATTTTGCGGTATTTAAATCCCTTTTTAAAAAAACCTCTATGGAGAGTGGCACGGCAAATTTTTTATATTGGTTTCGTCTTCGTCTAGCTTCTTTTTCAGTTTATTCAAGGGGGGAATAACTCCGCTTTAATAAAGACAATTTTTTTTTCCTTCTTATTAGGCCAATTACTATTGTCCATACGGTGAGATTAAAAATCACTAATGGCCGGTTGCACCAACTTTTTTTGCGACATTAAAGTTTTTTTTGCTTTTTCCCCTTTAAGGGTTTCAAATGTTTCTTCCCGTGAAATTGGTCCTTAATGGTCCCTTAATTTAAAAATGTAGGATTTTCTGTACTTAATGACCCTTTAAAAAGTAATTTGAAGTTGACATTTGACAAATATTTTGTTTATTGTTTATTTATTTTTCGTTTGTTTGTAGTTTCAAATAATTTGATAAAAATTATGTAAAAACGATGTTTTTAAGCAATGTTGTTTTGGATTGTAAAAATTATAAATGCGATGTAAATTAGATTTCCAAGAAAAATGTAGAAACGGTAATTTTTTTATTACTTATGGCAATTTTGAGATTTATTTACCTTTTTTATTCTTTTGGACATTGTTCTTTTTTTTTTAAAAAGAACTGTTTTGACGAGATGGATAATCTTACTTTTTAAAAAGGGTTTAAAAAATTAAAAAACAACGGTGCTCAGCTTACTTGAGCAAATCGAAAGATGAGCTTTATTTAAAAACATGACAAGTTTGTATTATTTTTTTAAATTTTAAATTTACTTGTAAATTAGGAATATTTAATTTGTTCGTATAAAATAATAAAAGTTTTTTTAATGATTTTTTTGTGTTTATATTTCATATTGACAATAATTTTCCCTTTCCCCATGGCCAAAAAAAAAGGCGCCCTTGTTTTTTTTTTCCATATTTTTATTAATTTTACAACAAAATCGCAAATAACTACTGATTTTGTATTATAATATCTATAAAATGAAAAAATTTAAGTTTTAATTATTTACAAAGTTTAAAAAGTCGGATTACTTCTATCATTTAAATGACACACAAGCAAAAAAAGGAAAGATCTAATATCAGTTAATTCTGATTATTCGCGTAAAAAAGGCCAACTTAAAAAAAAAGAAGAACGATGCAACGTTGCCATCTTTAAAAAATTTCTTGGTTAAGTTGCAATACAAATCTAATGGTGAAAGCGAAAACAATTTAAGTTACCCAATTTCAAGAGCTCCTTAATAAAGGTCTACTTAAGATACTTTTGGTGCAACCGGCCATAAGTTTTTCTCTTTTGTTCAATTCTTCACTAATAATTCCCTTATCGATGATATTGGAGTTTTTTTAAGTAGACAAGTTTCTTTTAAAGCTTCTTGTTTAATTAGACCTCTACTGATTAAAGTTTCATACACATTTTTTTCAACCTGTTTTGCATCTAATGACAAATGATTTCGACGCGACATAGTTATATTCTCGTGAAACAACTTTTTTTAAACGCACAAAAATTTTAAAGGTTATTTAACACTGCCACTAAAAAAATTTGCCAAAATATTCATATGCCTAATGGTTAATACTCAAAAAAAACTTGGCCCCCCCCCGCCCTTTTTAACAAATGGGTTTACCCAATAACAATAGGTAATAAAATCGTTAAAGGTCTATTAGGGTTTTTGGGCCGTCAAAAGCCATAACGATATACTTTGAGACAGACTATACCGCAATTTAAGGTGTCAATAATCATTAAACTATTTTTTTTAAACTAACTAAAAACCAATCAGAAGTAATCTACTTTTAATCGCTCAATTTGAAATTAAAAAGTAATGGTATAAATACAATAGACCTAATATAACAACAAAAAACAACTAGTTTCCATAATACGCCTTTAATAACAATTAAGTGTTTTTAATGTATTTTCATGTAACTTCAATAACAAATATTATTCTAAAATTGGTTTGCTAGCAAAGCATTTGGTATTTAAGTGGTAATTAAAAAATCGTGTTTAATAACTTTTCAGTAATTGGATTACTTTAATTAAATTATTTCCCCAAAAAGGTAATTATATTTGCATTATTAATTAATGGGATAATGTAATCGTAATTCGTAATTGATTTTAATGAATCCCAAGTAATTTAATTACTTAAAATAATTTAATTACTTATAAAAAATTTTAAATACTTAGAAAGTATTTTAATTCGTAATAAAAAAATTAAAAAATTTTCAAAAGGGGAAATTTAATTACCCCATTATGGAAAAAACTGCCGGAAAATTTTTGGGTTGCCACAAAGAGCTTTTTTTAAAAAAAGGAAAACATTTTTTTATCTTAGAGTCCTTTAATGTTGATCTTGCCAAAAAAGCAGTGTGACATTTTTGCATATTAGTATAAATATTTGTTTAGTGTATCGTGTTTAAAATAAGTGTGTGGGAATTTTTAAAAAAGTAATTGCTAAAATATTAAGTTGCTTTTGGTTTTAATGGATAATTGAATTACTTTTAACAAACATGCTAGTACTTGGTAATCGGAAAAATTTCTACTACTTAGAAGAGTAATTGGTAATTGTAATTGAATTTCTTTTTAAAAGTAATTGCGGCAGCTCTGTTTGCCAGATTTTTAAGGGGGGAATATCATTTTAGAAAAAATCTGCTAATTTATATACTAATTATTATTTATCTGCTGTGCCCAGATACGCTGTGTGGGGAAGGAATACCCCCAAAAGTCCTGTGCCCAGTTAAGTTATAATAGTCTCATGACTGCTTGCTGTGCCCAAATAGGTATTGCTTTTTTTTAGCAAATATGCAAGCAACATAATGTATTTCAAAAAATATGTACAAAGTATTACATTTTTTTTTTTAAATTTGGTTCATCTATTTATAAGTATTATTAACGTTTCAAAATCATGCATTTTTTAAACCCTTATTATTGCCTGATTTTCTGTTAATCAACGATTATAGTATAAGCAACTAAAAATACACGAAAATGCAGAGTAAGTTAATTAAGTCGTTAATAGTAACTTTAATGGATGTACTTCGAAACATTAGTTTTACTTCATTGTTTTACTTTCCCCGGGGGTAGCAATAAAGTCTTTTTTAAAAAATACGTATGTCATTAAAACAAAATAGTTTTAAATAATTTTAAAATTTAAAA
>JAHBCN010023172.1:0-12733 GCA_019359885.1 Listronotus oregonensis | reverse complement strand
ACTGTTATTCTAAGTGTTTTTTTTTTTGTTTTTACAATAATTATAGCTTGTCTTACTTTTATATCGAAAAGACAAAACACAAAAAACACAAAATTAAATGTTTTTGTTTCTTATCTAAAATGACCGTGTTGTTTTACACAAAAAACCTTATGTTTACAATTTAACCTTTTTTAGTGGAAGTTGTTTTATTTTAACAAAATTGTATTACTATAAGATATTATATTTTTATCAAAATAATAAATATTTTCAAAAAAAAATACGGAGCATTATCAGGAATAGTTTGGACCTAGGGTTAATTAAAAAAAGAAATTTGGCTTTATTACCAATAAATTTGTAAATAAGAAAAAATGCGAATTTCCTATAATTTTGAAAAATAACTATAAATAAACTTTTGTAAATCATTAATTTTAAAAACAAACGTTTTATTGCCAAATTATGATTATCTAGATATTATCGACTAATGGTAATCATTTGGTATCTGCGTTAATATTGTAAAATTTTCTTTTTCTTGTAGGTTCTTTTTGGTTTTTCGTTATAAGTATGCTAAAGCCTAATTTTAATAACTTTCTTTACAGCATATGACATCGGAACAACTTAAAAATACAGACAACTTAAAATAATTTCTTAAAGTTATGCTCTAATACAAAAACATTTCAAAATGTCCTTGTAAAATTTATATATTTATGTTATCTATGTATTATTTTAAACTTAAGTAAAAAGTTATTATTTTGGCGGGCAGGGACAAAGTACAAAAAATTAACTATTTTTATCTATACTTTTGTGAAAAATTGCATAATGTTGCTAACTATAAACGAAAATTAGCGACGTTTTGAAGACACTACTGAGCTTCTCAGGCAATACCAAGAAACAGGTAATATATTTTTGGTTTTTTTAAAAGTGTTGGGACAATGTTTAGGGTTTTTTTTTGCCTAGTTCCGTATGTTTTTGGTGTTCTTTAACTCTAATTTCGAGTGGTCTTTTTGTTCCAGTAAAGTTAGAACCGTTTTAAAAACAAAACAAAGCAACCCCACCAATATCACTCAGAATTAATTAGTAGCTCTTAAAAACCTTTAAAATGATACATCCGTCAAAATTCTTCCAGCAGATAAAGGGAATGCCACTGTAGGCAAATACAGACTTTGGGTCAAGATCCAAAACCCCTCAATAGAGAACAAAATTTACAGAACCTAAAAAAAAATACAAAAACTTTTTTACGGACGAACTAGAACAACTCTGACACCTCAAAAAGGGAAAACCCTTTACATCTATATGGACTACCGAAAAAAACACTTTTACCCTTAAGGCCAATCACCCGTTCCCCCAAATGGGGTCCCGTGGGCTGCACTATCAAAAAACTTTTTAGAACTGATTAAACCACAAGTCGGTAAGTCACCATTTTTAGTTAAAACTCTAGTTTTTTTTAAGATTCTCAAAATTAGAAGTAGGGCCAGACGATGCCTTCGTATAGTATAGTCCTCAAATGTGCCAGCAAAGAATCGTTAAGAAAACATTGGGGCCAAGTAACGAAGATGACACCTTAGTAGAACGCACCAGCCGCCGCTGATGGAGTAATGGATTGTTGAGTGTGCCTCCATAGTTCTTACTTTTGGAAAGATAACTATGCGCAGAATGATGGATTTCCCAGGGTTCATTCCCCCAGTGGTAGCAAATTTTTTTATATGAAAGGGTTTTTAGGAACATGCAATTAAACTGCACTAATCAAACCAAAAGTCTGGCTACTATATGTTGACGATATTTTTATTGTATGGACAGGAATACAAAAACCAAAGGTTTTTAAAAACTTTTAAATTTTCTTCGACCCTTAAAGGTTATGATTAATTTTTTTTTTTTTAAATTTTTTATACTTTTTTAATGTCACTTTTTATTTAAAATTTTCCGCATAACAGTACTAATATACCACTATTTTTTTTTCTCCTGTGGTCGGCGGGAATATTCTAACCATTTAAATGATATTTTTTGTAAATGTATTAAGACAAGACCAAATATAATTAAGCTCCTTAAAAAAAATTGTACATACTAGTTTCAACCAATAACTTTAAATATGCTTTTTTAAAAATTTGGGTTAAAAAATTTAAAAGAAAAATAATACGTGAGGAAGCCCAAAAATAGCTCATACAAAAATAATTTTTTATTGAAAATTTAACGCAATAATTGTAAAAAAGGGAACACTATCCACCAACTAACAAGCCCAAAATGAAGCAAATTTTTGGCATAATGTTTTTTAAATTTTTAAATTTTCCCCTTTTTAAATTTTTTTCATTGTTAACATGTTTTAAATATTTCAAAAGGTTTTGATGTTTTACCTTACAGCCACTAAAAGGACGAATAAAACAAAGCGCTTTTTAAATTTAAAAACATTTTGAAAAAGTCTTTACAAAAAACTCGTTTATCACATAAAGCCCGATTGTAGGCGTATTTACAAACATAATAAAATTCTTTTGGAAAGGGTCTTTAATTAGTAATGAACGTACATTTTTTTCTTCATTTATGAGAACAAGTAAATAAACGCCCAGAAAGCCTTATTAAAAAACAATTTATTATTTACACAAAAAAATAATTGCTATTTATGTATTTAGTATATAAAAAAGGGTTTTTTATTAAACGAATATTTTTATAATGATGGGTCAATAAAGCCTGTTTATGTAGGGTTATAAGAAAAAAAATTAAGTAAACAGGGTTTTACTTTAAACTCTCCTGTACTTTTTAAAAAAAAACGAATATAGCCATTTCGTGTTTTTTTTTCCGTAGAATTCAATAATCAAATCAAAAAACATTTGAAACAAAAGAGTTACAGCACGAGTGAGTATTTTTTAAATGAAATACCCTGATATTTTTATTTTAAATAGTTAGAGATTTTCACGAGGAATTGGGTTCGCTTTTCGCTTTTTTTCCCCGCGGTTCTGCTGCAATTGTCTAAAAACGCAGGGTACTATGGGGATAGTTTCACCTGAAAACCGGGCTGCCACAGGTCACAGGTGCTTATTTGTCAGAGTCAAGAATTTAAAAATACCTTATTACTTTTTGAAGTAGTTTCATAAAATTTTTTTATCAGAAGAACGGCTTCAAAATTTAGTAAAAAAGATTTTAAAAAGAAGGTCTTATTCGAAGAAACATTACATATTAGAAAAAAGGGCTACAATGAGGAAAAGAAACCGGGGTCAGCTTTTTAATTGTTTTATTTTTTATCCCATAAAGTTAATTACCGGGGGTATATCCCGCAAGAAAAGAGTCCATGCGGTTTTGAGAAACTAAAAAATTTTAAGTATTTTTATTTCACATTCTTTAGTGCAGCATTTAACACGTGAACAAAAGGGAATTCGCTTTAAAATTTTTTTCTCAAATTTTAATCCATGAACAAGATAAGATCCTACCCTGTTTCAAACGATTCTTTTGGGCGGGTGGCTACGTTCCCGCTAGGAAAACAAAATTTAGGAAATTTCAAGGGATTAAATACCAAGGAAGGTCTTCTTTCATGTCTGGGGGTTGCATGCTTAAAAAAGAATTGTCGGGCCAGGATTCAAAGAGGCATCCTTAACTGAAAAAAGATATCTTTTTGAAAAAAATTTTGGGGCCCACTTGAAACGTACGCAAGATAATTTGGCAACAAGACGGAGCCCCGCCCCATGCTGTTCGTCAAGTTGTGCAGATTCAATCGCCAAAACAATCAGTGGATTGAATTTTTGGCACTATTAGAGGGGCCACCTAAAAAGTCCAGATATTACAATTTTGGACACTTTTCTACGGTGTCACTTAAAGAATGTGGGACACAAACACAGAAGAAATGAAAAAAAAAATTGTAAATAAAAATGAATGTCTTAACCAAAAACCCTTTCAAATATCGGCGGGCTGAGAAAGGCTATGGAGAGGTTATAGTTTTCAGGGTTTCAAAAAATAACGGGTGTCATATAGAACATTTAAATTATTAGTTATATTAAAATTTTTTTGTTATAAGTGTTCTTATTCCCAAACCATATTTTACCTCGTATTGTATTTTAATATTTTCCGTTTATTGTAATTTTGGTTTTGGTTTGGAAAAAGATATATCAATCATTTTTTTATAATAAAATTTTAAAGCCGTTCTTCTGATGAAAATCGCATTATAAAACTACTCCAATAAGAAAAAAAACGTATTTCAAAAATTTTTGACTTTGACAAAAAAGCACCCGTGGTCTGTGACAGCCGGGTTTTTTTCAGGTAAAACTATCCTTATAGTATCATGCATTTTTTAGAAAATTTCCGCAGAACTGCAGAAAAAAAAACCGCAGAAACCCCCCATATCACTAAATTTCCCCCGTGAAAATTTCTATCTTTTTATATAAAAATAAAAGGGGTTATTCCATTTAAAAATACTCTTTTTTGTTTTTTGGATTTAATTGTTTTTCTGATAAGATAATTAAATTTCCCTACAAAAAAAAATACACGAAATAGCTATTTTTTGTTTTTTTAAGTACAGGGAGGTTCAAAAAAAAAAGCCTCTTTTTTGTACAAAAAGGCCTTTTGGGGCTTTTTAAAGATGTAGAAGTTCATTTTTAAAACATGTCAAATCAGTTGTCAAAAAAATTTTTAAATGAAAATAGCTAAAATAAAAAAAAAAACAATCCAAAACGAAAATAGTATCGAAGGTTGGAATTAAAAACCCCGAAGTTTTGGGGAAAAAAAAAGGAGGCTGCAGCAGCATTTGGGGGACTTCTTACAACTTGCGAAGTCAAGAACATTGTACGAAGAGACGCCAAAAAAAAAACAGATAGTGGTTAAAAAAAAATTGTTAATTTGGGTTTTCCCTTTTAGGTTGTAAGACAGAAAAAAGAAAAAAAATTAAGATTAGAAATGTCTCTGCGTAGAAATTTAATTTAAAAAAAAATAGTCTGTTAAGAGAGGGTAGATGTTGGCCTTTTGGGTTTTTTAACCCAGTGCCATCAACACACAAACCACACAACACAACACACACAAAACCAAAAAAAACAAAAAAAACCACAACAAACAAAATAACAAAAAAGTTTTGGTTTAAGAAAAACTGGTTTTTTTTTAAAAAAAAAATTTTGAAAAAAAATTAGAGTTATTTAAGTTTGGTAAATTAAATAAAAAATTGGGTTTGTTTTTTTGGGCTTTTTCCTTTTAAAAAAGGGTTTTTTAAACTTTATTTTTTTATTTTTTTCTTTTTAATTTAAAAAAAATTAATTCAAAAAATTTTTAATGACGGGGTTTAAATTTTTTAAAAACAAAAAACGGCCCATTTTTTAATTTTTAAAAATTTTTTTCCCCCTAAAAATTAAATTTTAAAAAACCATTTTTTAATTTTAAAAATTTTGGAAATTTATAAAATTTCCTTTTTTTTTTCAAAAAAAAATTGCCTGGGACTTTTTTTATTTTAATTTTTGAACTTTTAAAATTTTAGTAATTTTTTAAAACCTTTTAAAAATTTTTTTTTAAATGTTTTTCCTTTAAAAAATTTTAAAGGGACCATTTTTTCGATTTTTTTTTTTCCCTACAAAAGTAATAGCTTAATAAAATGTGTTAAAAAGGGTTAATATACAAACAGTTAAATAATATACTACTGTTAATATTTGTTTATTATTAAATAATTTTTATTATCAATTTAAATTACCTTACAATTTAAAAATTTAAAAAAATTAAAAAACAGACGCCAAATTAAAATCGATTCTATACATTGCCATTTTAATTAAATTTTACTGTTTAAAAAAAACATATCAATCCACTGAACATTTTGAAATATGAGCCCTACTTTCATAATCGCTTGGGATTTTATTCTGTACGGTTTAAAAAAGCAAGTATAAAAAAAAAATTTCCCTAAATAATGTAAAGTTAATTTCTTGCCATTTTTGAGAAAAAAACGCTTTAAGTTCTAACTGATTAAGTCCTTTTAAGCAAATTTTTAAAAATGTAATATTTTTATTGTGGGCCTTGGGTTTTTTTTAAATTAGAGTATTAAGAGAAAAGAGAAACATTTAGAAGGTAGGTGCGTACTTTGGGATATGTTTAATGATTTTTTTGTTTGTGCTTACACAGGGTTTTTTTTAAAAAAAATAAAAATTGATTTTTTGTTTTTTTTTTGAAAATGAAAATCGAATTTTTAACGTGTCCTTATTCTTAAACATTCCCCCCTTTCCCCTAATTTTTTCGTTTTTATAAACTTTTATATTAAATATTTACCGCGAGAAAGCACTTGACTTTTTGGGAAAATTCCTTTTCAGAACACGGAGATTTACCGGTCTACAAAAAAGGGGAAAAAACCCGCGGAGGGGGTTTTTTCCTTAGTTAAGATTTTTGTGCGCCGAGCATTGTTTTTCATAACTGAAAATTTGATATTGTATAAAGTTTTTCGAAGAAGTGGTAGAAAGAAAGACCTTATCTGGCAGTTTTTCAAAAAAAAATCGGTGAAAGCGGAGGGAAAACCGCTATGTCGGCTACATGTAAAAAATGAAATTTTGGGAAAAATGCGAGGTTTTGGGGGGAGGGGAAAAAAAAAAGCACGGGGAAAAAAATGTAAAATGTAAATAATGAAGACATCGATACTATCTTTATTTTATAGTGACTCGTCATTCTCGTCAACGTTATCACAATCCAATCATTTTTAAACCCGTGGCCCCTTTTTTTATTATTTGTTAATTTTTAAAAATGGAAAGGAAATATTTTTCCAATTTTTAATGTTTGGGGAAATTTTTAAAAAACTTATTTTTACAACAATGTGATCAATGTGTTGGTTTCTGGTGCATTTTTATGTGTCACGGAATTTCAAAATTTTTTGAAAATGTTTTGGGAATTGATACGTTTTTTTTAACACTAAACACTATTTGCAAAAAAAAATTTTGGATGAAAAATTATTTTCTGAAAAAATACTTTTTTTTATTTTTTATCCAAGTAACTATTAAGGTATGTAACTATGACAACACAACACCTTTTAAATTTTTAAAAGTGGCTAAATTTTAACGATTTTTTATTTTTTTCTTTTTAAATTTAAAACGATTCTATTTGACGGGCTCTATCAAACCAAACTAGAAAAAAATTTTAAAATTCCGTGACACATAAAGCGCACCAGACTAATGTGTTTTCTTAGATACTTTACATACATTTATCATCTATGGACAATTAAAACCTCAAATTTTTTTTTTTTAATTGCAGGTACAACGTCCCTTTAAGCATAAATACGTCACAAATTCAAACTGAACAAAAATTTCAGCAAGCAAGTACGTCGCACTCAGTTTCCCTTCCCAAACCCCGTAAACAAAAAAAAAAAAGAATGTAATTTCTGACAATACTGGGCATTACTGACACAACTTCTTCTTTATTTTTGATTTTCTTTTTGTTGTACGGGACTAGTAAGCCTGCCAAACATGAAATTGATAAGCAGATTGCCAGAGCCCTTTTGCAACTAAAAAGCAGTTTCATCTGCCTTGAGAAACCGAAGTTAAGAAAAATATAGCACTACTTGGGCCTGGGTTTTTACCCCCCCAGTCGAAACGGGTTGGCCCGGCAGACTGCTTGATCAAATATATACCGAAGAAAGAAGCAAATGCTTTAAGGGGTTGTCTAGGGAAATAACGTTTTTTTCACTGATTAGGCCCCCTAGGCATAATGAACCCATAGTATGTGCAACAGTTACTGCAGAAAATGGCTCCTCCTTTTTTATTCCCACACTGTAGATACAACTGGGCATCCACATACATCCGACTACCCAACAGAAATTGCAGCAACCCTTATAAACAAACTAAAAACCGAGTATGATTGTACAGTGAGGTTTCGTGGCCGATAATGCAGCTAACATGTCTGCAATGCGAAATTTTAAATAAAGGCATCTGATAAATTAATGTAATAGCATATGGGTGCTAAAATAACTAAATTTATTATGTAAAGATTTGGAAAACGTTGATATAAAAGAGCATGTAGTCCAAATCGTAAAGTACTTTAGGAACAATCATTTTGATCTGCAACATATGCCAAAGAAGGAGGCAAAAACTTTGTCATACCTTGTGATGTTTGATGGAACTCGCCGGGGACTGCTTGCAAGATTTACCGAATCATGGCCCATACTTTTTAGGAACCGGGGAAGAACACAAAGAAAAGATTGACAGTATTATCAGGGAAAAAAATTTTAAATATTTATTTAAAGAGAAGTGCTAAAAATTACCCCAAAATTTTAAGCCAATTTCCATTCCCTAGATAGGTTGCAAAAGGGCCGACCCAATTTTTTCAGATTTTTTAGAGCAATTTAAAATATTAGAAGATTACTTTTAAAAAACTAATTGACATTACATCAACTGCAAAAAATTTTAAAAAACGATATAATATGTGTATAACCCCCTTTAGTTGCTGGGATTTTTTACGACCCAACGAAAACACAAAAAATTTGACATATACTGAAAAAAAAAACTGTATCCAGATAGGGTTTTTTACCACTAATCATCAAGTTTTTTGCCCAAACAGAGCCTTTTTTAAAGATATTATGTTTCAAAATGATATCCTGAAAGCGTAAAACCTATTGACTGGTGGAAATCACAACGAAACGCAGAAATTATTGGGAAAAAACTTCCCATAATTAAAAACTCCAGTGGTTTCTTTGTCTCATCAATAAAGAGGATACTCAAATTTGGTTTAGTGCACTCTAAACTACGCAATCCATTACGTACTGAAAAAGCTGCCAAAAAGTGTTTCTTTTTTAAATATTACAATTAAATTTGTTTTTTGTTTTGAAGATTTTCTGCAATAATATTTTATCTATGTGTTCTTGTATTCTTTTAAAAAAATTAATTTACTATACTAACGTAATTTATTTTTTTTTCGATTTTTTTTTTCATAACCCAAATTATTTTTTTTTTAATTTTTATTTTTGATTTTTTTCATGATTTAAATTTAAAAAAAATTTTAAGTGATTTAAATCGTGATTAAAATCAATTGATTTTAAAACCTTTCAACCCTGGCTTGACATAAATATTTTATAAGACCTTTTAAACAACAATAGGTAATATATATTGATTGAAATTTTCGAAAATTAAATTTTTTTATTTACCCGACACCAAAGCAAAATGGGGTTTTATACGGATTCGGGTAAATCTTATTTCCATAACCACCTCTGGCAATTTTAGGGGGGTATTATTTCCGCAAACGTGTGTCCGGTATTGACGATTGCGGTGGAGAATTAGGTTTGGGACCAATGGCGACCGTCTTTTGTCTGGGCAGGAGGTAAAAAAACAAAAAAAGTCCCATTTTTTTTATTAGGGGAAAAATAGATTAAAAAAACAATACATACTGAGTCTTTTTTTGAAAAGTAAGTCCTTTTGGGTTTTTTTCAGCAATAAATTTTCCAATCACTTTTTTTTAACGTTCAAAATTACTTATTTTTAACATTGTATGACGATTTTTTAAAACCATTTATTATGCTTGAAAGTTTTTTTTTAAAATTTGGTTGTTAATATACGACAAAATATTTTTTTTTTTTTCCATAAGTTTAAAACTAACTAGACTGTTTTTTTGCATGGATTTTCGAGCTTTTTTGAGAGAGAAATATGCTTTATATCATTGACACCGGGGTTTATCCACCTATTGTCACTTAGTCCATTGAAATGTTACATTTTTTGGGGAACCTTTTCCTTTAAAAAAAGATTAAAAAAGATGCATAAAAAAAAAAAAATTAATGCAGACGTTTTATAAATTACGAATTATTGCGAGTAAAAGAACCTGGGCAACTTTGGAGCGCTCTGGAACGCCCAAAAAACCCAAAACCAAAAAATTATTGGTCAAAAAATTTTGGGTTGGGAAAAAGCTCTTAAGATTGGTCTGAGGTTTTTTGGTTGTAAAATAAAATAAAAAAAGTTATATAACAAAAAAAAAAATGTGTCGGGAAAAATTTCCCCATATTTTTGTTAATAACTTTTTTTTTGTCATTTTATTGCAAAAAATAAAAAAAACCAAAAATTTTAGTCAAACAATTTGCTACAAGTTCTGTTAAAACGAAATTTTTGTGGGATGCATATTTCGAAAAAAAAAAGGAAAAAAGGGGTTTGCACCCCTTTTTTCCAAATGGCTGCCGGGGACAAGGGGGTTTTTAAACCCCCAAAACTTGGATTTTAGCTCCTAGTGACTCCCTCCCCACATCTCAACAATAAAATTGCGTCCTCTAAAAAAAGCAAGGTCCAATGTAACTTTTCAATGGACTAACTTTGCCAAATAATAAACAGATGAACCAAAAAAAATGAATTTTCTCCTCTATCCATAAATCCCCAAATTTTCCCCATTATTAGGTTTGTAAACGATTGCCTTTTTTTTACATTTTGTCTGCCTTTTTAAAATATGTAGTGTTGACGTTGGACGTCCAATTTTTTTTAAAAAGCGAGTTTTTTTATGCTACACTAAGAAAGGTAAAAAAAGTTTTTAAAATTCACACCCCTTTGTAAAATTAAAAAATTTAAATTGGATCAAAAAATAATGTAGGCAAAGTAATTGAGACTTAATGAATCAACGAATATGGTTGAGATATCCTATGTCACAAATTGTTAAATTTACAGCACCCCCCTTAGGCTTTTAAAAATTTTGTCACTTATTTATCCGAAATAAAAAACAAGTTTATTGGGATCAAAAAATAATCCCTTTGAGTTTAAAGCATAATTTACTGAATGGTGCCTTTAAATTTTTTTTAAAAAGAAAGGATTTAAAATCCATTATTTAAATTTTTATAAAACAATAGAGTAACTCAGAAAGTTACCTTTTTATAAAAAAAAATTTTTTTCCCCCCAAAATTTAAAAAATATTTTAAAATTTAATATATATATATATATATATATATATATATATATTTTATTTTTATTTTTATTTTTATTTTTATTTTTATTTTTAATATAAAAAAAAATTTTATAAAAATATATATATATATATATATATATATATATATATATATATATATATATATATATATATATATATATATATATAATAAAAAAAAAAAAAAAAAAGGGGGATTTCTTTGGGCATAGAGGCCCTTAAATAAATTTAAAAAGAAAAAAAAAAATATCCTGGTAGGTATGATAACTAAGGTTGGTTTTTTTAAAAATTTAGAGGCCTCCAATAAATGGAAAACCCCCGGGGGTCCACCCAATTCGATTACACGTGTTTAAACCCTTTTTGGGGGATGGTCACACTGAATGTAGGCCGTAGACCCCCCTTGAGAGTAAAGCAGTTACCTTATAAACATCTGTAACCTAATACAGCTGAACGTTGAAGCAACTAGCGCCATTTTTGTCAAGTAATTCCAAAACAACCAATCTTAGTATCGACAGGTTAAGATGTTAATGTGCGCCATGTAGGTGTATTACGCAAAAAAACCCGTCAGAAGTTGCTTACAAAACACACTTAATGAAAAAAGGCATTCCAATTTTTACGAAAATGTGAATTTTTGAAAAGAGCTCTTTTGCCAATTCAAGTAGGTGGACGTTGGGAGCATGATTGGAAAAAGTGATTTAATAAAAAGGGGGAAAAGCAGTATTTTCACCCCCAAATGCAAATAAAAAATAAAAATAAACTTTTTTTGAGCCTTGTTATAAATAATAACAAAAAAGGGGGATTTTTTGGATAGAGGCTCCTTAATAAATTAAAAGAAAAAAAAATATCCTGGTAGGTATGAATTTCTAAGGTTGGTTGTTTTAAAAAATTACGAGGCCTCCAAGTAAATGGATAACCCCGTTGTAAACAAAACCTTTTGACTGGTTTTTGCGTAATTTTCACCTACATGGCGCACATTAACATTTTTCCGCCCATATTTAAAATTGGTTGTTTTGAAATTACTTGACGAGGGTGGCGCTATTGCTTCTAACCTTTTTAGGTGTATTTGGTTACAGATGTTCATAAGGTAACTGCTTTTCTCTCAAGGGTGTCTTTTCCGGCCCATTCGGGGTTTACCATCCCCAACAAGGGTGAAACACGTGTAATCGAATTGGCTGGTCCCGGGGGTTTTCCATTTACTTGGAGGCCCCCGTAATTTTAAAAAAACCAACCTTAGTAATCATACCTAAACCCGGATATTTTTTTTTTTTTAATTTATTTAAGGTTTTTTATGCCCAAAGAAACTCCATCTTTTGTTATTATTTATAACAAGGCTCAAGAAGCCTTTTTTTTTTTTTTTTATTATTTTTATTTTTATATATATATATTTTATATATATATATATATATATATATATATATATATATATATATATATATATATATATATATATATATATATAAAGAAAAATTTTTAATTTTTATATAAAACATTTTTTTCTGTCTTTAAAAATAAAGGCCTTAGAAGCCACGTAAATATAATCAAAGACCCTGTACATCTATATCTAATTTTAAAATTTGACCTACATATAAAAAAAATAAAAGTAAAATAAAATTTAAATAAAAAATTTGAAAAATAAATTTTTTTTTCGAATCTGCTTAAGTAGCTTTTAAAACCTGGCAAGCATTATAATTTCTGTCAGCAAAAGGATTGTCGGCATCTAAAAGCTATAAAGAACTCTTTGTAACACTTGATAGTTTCACCGCCTTTGAGCGAGCGAAATTTACAACGTGATAACCTCATTGGATTTGTTTAAAGTGCTTTATGAGCTTTATTCATTTTATTTTAAGTAATGGATGAAACCTTTTATAGGGAATAAAATTGAAGTTTACTGTATTTTTCCCTTTTCAAAACGTTTAGGATAACGAAAAATGTCAAACAT
>JAHBCN010023171.1:0-12753 GCA_019359885.1 Listronotus oregonensis | reverse complement strand
GGGCACCAAATTTGCTTTTAAATTTCCCAAAAATTAAATCCTGATCCACAGAAATTTACTGAGGGTTTTTTCCCTTTATTTTGTAGTTAATTTTCATTAAAAAATGGAATAAGTTTATTTTTAAAAAAGTTTATAATCCGTTTAATAAATTATTTTATTTAATTTTTAAATAGATCTCTATTTTTTTTCGATGTATTAACTTATTTTTATTGTTACATAATAATCTTGCTTAAAAAATTTACGACATTATTTTTTTTAATTAAACTCTCAACAAAAAGACGTACCATTTAAATTTTAACCCCTATTCAAACTGTTTAACTTTTTAAAAATTTTTTTAATATCTAAACGAAGTTTAAACTGCGTTTCTTCTACTTTAAGCTGATTGATTTATTTTTAGTAAATGAATTTTATCAATGCAGGGGATCAAAAGGTGAAAAAAACAAAAAGAGTTTTCCCATTTAGTGGAATTTTTTTGGCTTAATGGGTTTTCCCAAGGTCTTTAAAATTTCTCTAGAGTTTTTGAAAGTTTTTGAATTGAGGACCTCTGGCTTGGATACGTTCTAAACGTCAAAGGAATCAATTCTTTAAAAGCTATAACGGAAAATTAAAGGGATTTCAATGAGTGTTTCATATTAAAAATCATTTTTTTAATTTTTATGTCCAAGACTTTCGATAGGTTATTTTTATGAGTATCCCCAAAAATCCCCAAAAGGTCCCTTTTAAAAATCCTAAATATACGGTAAATTATTGAACCCAAAGGGACCATAGGGGTTTTTTGTTTTAAAAAACCCCCATTGAAGTTTGTGTCAATATCTCGAAACGATTTCTACCTTTAACGATTTATGCTGTTTAAGTGCCTGTAAATTTTTTTAGCAAAAATGCGTCGTTAAGGAAGGGGAAAAGGGGGGGGAAAATTTCCAACCCGTCTTAAAGTTTTAAACATTTTTAAAAAAAAATTTAAAGGATTTTTTTGACACCATGATAGGGGGGATAAAAAAGGGTTTTTAAAAAAAAATTTAAATGTTTAATTTTTTTTTGGGGATAAAAAGTTTTTTTAGAATAAATTTTTTTTCATTTTCCCCAGACGTTGTTGGGCTTTATTATTAAAATCAGGGAAAATGTAAATTTAGTATTTCCCAGTAATCCATTTCACTTTTTTTAAAATAAACGTTAAAAAAAAAAACACTCTCATTTGAAAAAATTTTTTTAAAACTAATTTTGGGAAAAATTACTTTTAAAAAACCCCAAATTTTAAAAAACAACAATAGTAACAGATAAAATTAATGATTCGGAAAAAAAAAGAAACATTAAAATTAATAAGGGGTGGGTCCCCCTTCCCTTTAACTTCCTCTCCCTTCGGATGCTATTCACTAATTTTGAAGGGGAATTTTTTTGGGGGAATACGTTCCATTCCACTTTATTGCATTTGCCATGTCATCCAAGTTGTTAAAATTATCCTGTTAAAACTTTTAACCCAACTCCAATGTTCACACACATATCCGGCGATCTTGCAGGCCAAATCATTCTTTCAATATTTTTCCCCCTTAAGATTCGGACGTTTCCCCTCTTGGGCGGGGTTTTTCCCCACCAAAAAAAAATCGTTACCAAAGTTTTGGCAAAAAATAACAAACCCTAATTAAACATCTCGATACCTTTCAGCATTCATTTCCCCACCAAAACAACCAAATCTTTTTCTCCCATTCAACATCACACCACCCCACCCCAAGCAGCCCCCCCTTAAAATTTTTTATCCATTTTTTTCTTCCAGATATCTTTCTTTCTTGCCTCCGACCAAACGTCCGTCACTTTCATAAAAATTAAACCACATTCATCCGTAAAAATGCACCATCCATTTTCTATCCCCAGTTACATTCACAGCCAAAGCCCCGGGGCTCTATGGAGCCTGAAAAAACAGGGGGGGGAGCACGCCCCCCTTTTTAAAATCCCGTCAAAAACCGCTCCATATTTTGTGGGAGACCCTTACGCCATTGCGCTTGAAATTTTCCAATTTTTGGAGCTTTAAAAATTTTCCCCCCGGGGTTTTGATTATTAGACGATTTTTCCAGGTCGTTTTTCTGGCCCGTCCGCAGCGCCCCTTTTTTGGGGGTAATTTACACTACCATGGGCTCGTGCCCCTAGTTCCGTTTAAAAAAGATATTGTGGGGCCCAAAATTTTGGGGCCTTTTTGACGAATCTGCTTGGGATTAAAACTATTAACATGTAACTACTACTAAATGATTTTTCGGTTCAAAATCTTAACTATATTTCGTAGTTCATTTTGCTTATTTTGCCATTTTTAAAGAGTAAAGTTACCTCCGAAGTTTTGTTTGACTTACAAACTGTTTTTTTGATAATGACATTATTTATGTTGCTATAAAACCCTATCGCTGCATAGATAAATTCAATGTACGAAACATTTTTCTTTTTGTAAGGTAATTTGACCTTTTAAAACTAAGCTAAAATCAACTAAAAAAAAAGTGGGGGAAAACACCGAAATGTACTAAAAAAAATTTTAAGCCTAAAAATTTTAATCTAAAACATCTTGCGCAAACAAGGCCGTTCTGTGTTAATGGCGGTAATTATGGATACCATAATAAATTTGAAAGCACTTTGTTAACACCCCTATATCATGGTGTACAACACCTACCCAATTTAGTTTAAAATGTTTAAAACTTTAAGACGTTGTTAATTCCCCCCCCTTCACCTAACCCCCAAAAAAGACCCTTTTGCTGAATAAACGGCATTAAACAGCATAAATCGATTAACGGAGAAATCTTTTGAATATTGAAAAAACCCAAATTTTTTTAAAAGAAAAAAACACATATGGTCCCTTTGGGGTTAAAATTTCCTATATTTAGGATTTCTAAATCAGGACGGTTTTTTTTTTGGCCCCCATACTCATAAAATTATAAGCATCGAAAAGTGCAGGGCATAAAAAATCTACATAAAAAAGAGTTTGTATGAAAAACTGTTGAAACCGCAACCATTTTCCCCCTTTTTGTGAAAAAATTTTTTTTCCAAAATTTGACGTTTAGAAGTGTATCGCAAGCCAGAGGTCCCAAAATTTAAAAAATGGGAAAAAAGTCTAGGATATTGATATGACCTTTTAACAACCCATATTATAAAAAAAACCAAAAAAAAAAATTTTTACTGAAATGGGACACCTCCCAACTTTTTTTTTTTGCAGCACTCATTGGGCCCCGACATCCCCCTTTTTTATCTTATAAAACTAAATGCAAACAAATTTTAAAAAAAAAAGAAACCGGTTTTAAACTTCTTTTAGATATTCAAAAAAAGAATTTTTTTAAAAAATTACAGCAGTTTTAAAATGGGTTTTAAAAATTTAATTAGATCTTTTTGTTGAAACAGTTTGATCAAATGTATTATTTTTTTTTATAAACCCCCAAAAAATCGTTTGGCCTAGA
Source organism: Listronotus oregonensis (assembly GCA_019359885.1). Classification (NCBI taxonomy): domain Eukaryota; kingdom Metazoa; phylum Arthropoda; class Insecta; order Coleoptera; family Curculionidae; genus Listronotus; species Listronotus oregonensis. The sequence goes on along the minus strand of JAHBCN010023171.1, from coordinate 9,328 downwards.
TGGCATACCGGGCCTCCCTTTTTAAAAAAAAGGATTTCAGCCCCCCTTTTTCAGCTGGCCTTTTTTTTTAAATTTTTTTGACCCGGGGGGTTTTTTCCGGATTGCTAAAAAACAGAATGCTGCACGTGTTCAACCTTCACCCCCAAAAAAAAAACTTCTACCTATGAACTTTTTTTTTTTGGTTTTTTAAAATGAAAATTCATTAATTTCCTTTTTAAAAATTAGTAAAAAAACATTTAATTATACAGAAAAACATTTTGTTGAGGTGCCCGGGCTCAGGAACTAATTTTTATTTGTTCTTAAACCAAGGTTCATCTCAACTTACTACGATCAATCCTTTTATAATTTTGCTGACGATAATCCCCTTCACTCAATATTTAGTTTTTTGCCAGTCTCTTAGCCTGATACCGCGATAATGCAAATATTTTTTTACGGACCTAAAAATTTTGGGGAAAGGGGGGCCCCAACAATTTTGTTCAGTTTTCTGTTTAAAAGGGAACAATTATGCTCGCAAAAGAAAAAACCTGTCAAAACCCTTATTTATCTATATGCACCCAAAAAAAACTGGACCTAAATTTGAGACGGGGAAAATTTTTCCAATCTTTTTGTCTGCGGGGGTTTTCCCCCCCAAACTCCCTAATTTTTGATTTTTTTTAAAAAAACTTTTGGCATTATTATTTTACCTTGCGGGAAATCTTCCTTCCTTTTATCAAGGGTTTTTTTAAAATCTATTCCCCTTTAATAGATATTTCCCCGGTTTTTTTTCCCCCCGGGAAATTTAATATAACCCCTTCAGCGCAGCACCTAGTACTATTCTTATGCATCCCCACAGTCCATCTGGAGAGACGAAAAAACTTTCCACTGTTTTTTGTTTCTTTACCCCAAGAGTTTTTCCCGTTATTTCGGGTTAGCCCTTGTGTTGTTTTTTTTTAAAACGCTTAGTTCTGGTTAGTCCTTTAGTTTGGGTAGACTCCCCAAATTCACATGGTACCTGATAAAACACTTTTTTTCTGTTTAGCTAAAGGGGGTTTTTGTTTTTTTTTATTTTTGCTAAACGGGTTAGAGGACTACAATGTACCAACTGGAGAAACAATTCGTTCTTTAAATGGGGGAAAAAAAAACATAAACAAAAAAGGGGGGCGAAAAACCCAAAATCGGGATCACTAACCATGGGCCAAACATGTTCTCATGTGGTGGAAGCACGGGTTTTTACAAAAAACCCCCCTTTTAAAAAAAAGCCAAGTTTAAGGAAGCTTCTTTATTGGGTAAATTAAATTTTATTCCCAAGGGGAAAAAACCCACCATTTGGAAACCTTTTTTAAAAAGCAACCAAAAATGCTGGATCCTGAGTAAACAACCTTATTTGACCGCACCCAACCCCGTCTTGGGTGAATATTCTCCCCTTGTATATAAGTTCAGTAGCTTTAAAAAAAAAATTATTTTTATTTTTAAAAAAACGGATGAGAAAAAACTGAAATGTTTTTTAAAAAATATTTAAAAAAAGAAAAAAGCCCCAAATTCTTTTAGTGTTACATCATACTTCAAAGCACCAAGGAGACCTTAGTTTAAAAAACCCGTTTTAAAAAAAAAAAAAACTTTTTTTAAAGCAAAAACCCGGTACTCCATACAACCCTTTTGGGGGGGAAAAGGAAAAAAAATTTTTAATTTTTAAAAATTTTTTTTACGGGAAAACTATTACAAATTGTATAAATTTTCTTGTTTTTATAATTATTAATAAAAAGCAAAAAAAAAACATTGCAACCAAAAATAATACCAGTATTTTTTTTACGCCGACATTGTTTTTTTTGTTGTGCAACATAAAAAGACATTTTTTCACCAACTAATAAAAACGTAAGAAGTCATATTTAACCGTAAAAGAAACACTTTTAAAATAAAGACGTCTTGTCAGTTGTTATTTTAACGAAAAGAATAGCTCATTGGGAAACTTCAGGAAAATTTCAGTGTTTCTTTAAAATTGCTTCTTTTTTTTGATTGAAAAAAAAGCTTTTTTAAATGTAGGTCATTTTTTTTTTTTTTCCCAAATTTTTGTTTTAGTTCAGACAAAAAAATTTTTTAAAAATGTGTTAGGTATTAGGTTTCAACTTTATATTTTGTGTTTCTTATTATCTTTTTTTAAAAAAATACGGGGGGTTTTTTTTAAAATAAATATTTATATCGAAAATAAAAGGTTTTTTTTTAAAAAATCAGGGGGCCAAAAAAAGTGTTTAAAAAATTTTGAGAAAAACTATAATATTTTGAAATTGTTTTAACAATTTTTTAATTTAAAATGGGGTGATTTTAAAAAAAGGGATGTCCGAAATATTATTGTTTTTAAACAGGGCATGAAACTGTCTGTAAAATTTAAAAAAATTTATTTCAATTTTTTTTAAAACCCTTTTTTTTAATTTGATACATAAGTGTTTTTTTTGGGGGTTTTCCCCCCGCGCAATACGCAGTTTTTAACAAAAAAAAAAATGAAAATGTTTATAATTAAAAAAAACCTTACGACCTTTACCCCCGGGGGCAAAATACTTTTAAAAAAAATGGAGCCCCCTTTTTTTGTTAAAAGGCTTTCACTTGCAACCCCTATAATAATTACTAATCCCATTTATTTGGTACGGGCTTACCCTCTCATGGGGAAACCACTACCGGCCCGCAGAAAGCCCTCTGAGTTGCAAACCGTGAAACAACCTTGGCGATATTAAAAAACTTTTTTTTGGAAATGATGTTTTTTGGGTTTTATACATATTGGAAGTTTGGGAAAAATTTAAAAATTTTTTTATAATTGTCCCACGTTTTTTCCCCAAAAAGGGAAACATCTCTTTAGAATTATCTAACAATGAACTGTAAACAACAAAACAAAAATGTAACGTAACCTTTTAAACCCCCCACATTTTGGCTTGATTTTAATAAAGAAAAAAATCCAATTTGGGGGGTTTAAAGTTCTCTGAAGGAACTTTTTTTGGTTTTTTAATGCAGTTTCACCTGGGGGGTTCAAATATTGTTTTTTTTTGAATTTATTTAGTTAAATTGTTTTGGGGTAGAAATCAAACCCTGTCTCGGATTCCTCTTTGCAAAATTTTTGAAAAAATTAAAAGATTAAAAGAGGAAGTTTTTAAAAATAGGGGGAAACTATTAATGCCCAGGACCCGGGTATCAGATTTAAACCAATTTTCCTTAAAAAAAAATTTGGGAAATGATCCGAGGAGGTATTATAAAGTTTCGTAATGTGCGGGTTTTTTTGGGGGAAAAGGGGGGTTTTTTTTTTAAATAATGACAAACCAGAATTTTTCAACTAACGGGTTTTTTTGGTTTTTAAAAAAAAAGGTAATGTTAAATTTTTTAAAAAAGGGGTTTTTAAGGGAACCGAAAAATTTAAAGCCCCTAAAGTAGATTTGCATGTTTTTTAAAAATTTTAAAAAAGAATTTTTTTTTTCCCGAAAAATGACTAAATCAAAAACTTTCATTTTTTCATCCAAATATTAAAACCATTGAAGAATAGAAAAGGGTTTTTTTTGGGGGAAGATACAAGAGTTTGGTTTTATGTATGGATTCAGTCAATTAAAAAACACAATAAAACCAAAAGTAGGTTTGTTTGAAAAAGCATAAAACCCCCTTTTGGACATTGATACATTTAACTTGCCCAAAAAGGGAGATGGCTTTTCTTTACCCCCATGGGATTAGAGTATTCAGAAATTTTTTAAGAATGTTATTAGCTTTTTTACACACACCTAATATTTCCAAAATCATGTTCAGATTTGGGGGAAAAAATTTGAAAAAAAATTTAATTTTTTTCTTTTTTGAAACCAGTTAAATCGTTTTGATCAAAAACTTTCAACCTGATATTTAGAAAAAAAAAAAAATACCAGTTAGTTTTAAATTAATGTGTTTTTTTTTAAAAAATTACTTTGTTGTTATTATAAAAAAGGCTAGGGGGGCCCCAACGGAACCTCAGCTGATTCACGAAGCAAATTCAACCATGCTTTCCCCCCAATTATCGAAAAAAGGGGAAAACCCCCAAAAATTTTTTAGGGGGGGGGGGAGAAATTTTTTGTCCCCAAAAAGTTTTTGAATGTTATTACGCTTATAGTAGTGAAGACACGTTTTATAGTCCAGAAAAAGGGAAAAACCGAAAAAAGTTGTATTTTTTTTCCCCTTGTGACGCTTTTTTAGGTCCCGGGGTTTTTGGGAAAAAAAGTTTTTTAAAATTTAAAAGGGGGGAAAAAGGGGGGAAAAAATCCCCTTTTCCCCGAAAAAGGGGGTTTTTCCCAAAACCCCCCAAAAAATGTAAAATTTTGGGAATTTTTTTATTTATCTATGGGATTCAAAAGAAACTTGCAAATTCCCAAAAGTAAAAAAAAAAACCCCTTTGGGGAAAAAACAAACATCGTTTTTTAACTTGCCCCGGGATTCCAAAAACAAAAGTTTTCGGGTCTCCTTTGAAGGATCGGGGGGTTTTTCCCCTCCATGATGTATTTAATCGTTTGATATTTCCGCAGTCCAGTATGGTGATGGTTTTTTTCCCCCAAAGCAGGATATGGGATCTCCATGTTGGTCATTCGCGCAGCCTTGGTGGTTTTGGGTATTTAGTACTGGGAGCAACTGAGTGGTGGTCGACTTAATGGCCCCCAGCGATCATCCTCATTGTATTATTTATTTGGGGCGCCCCCCTTTTTCGTGCGGACTTTTAAAAAAAACGGGGAAGTATTCAGCCGTCGAAAAGAAAGTCCCAGAGCGGAGCAGGAGCGTGGGAAACCGATGCCCCCCAAGTGGTACCACATAACCGGATTATGTTGCCTTTTTTTAGCTTCTGGCGGTTTTAGTTGGGGGTTCTTTAAATGATAGTTTTCATCAAAGTCACCCGGTTTTGGTGTTTTGTTGTGGGTTATTTTTGGGACCATCAAATCAGGAGCTCCCTTTTCTGGCTAGTTTGTTATTGAGGGGGAAGCAGAAACCCCTTTTTTTTGGAGTCATTCTGGAGTTCCATTTGGGAATTTTTCCCATTGTCCCCCGGTTCTGTTGGGGTTTCCCCCAGATAAACTTCATTGAGTTACATCTTGTTGAAGCACCCAATCGTCGGCGTAACCAAATTTTTTTTGACCTTGTTGCCGGTATACCCCGTTTTAAAAAACTGAAGAGGGGGCGGAGCGAAAACGATTCCGGGAAAAACCGTTGTTTAGTTTCTTTGGTGAGTGATGTCGGGCCCATTATAACCTGAAACGTCCGATCCCAAGCATTTTTTGATATCAGTTGGTTTTTTGCTTGAAAAAAAATTTTGAGGTTGTAAATTTCCCTCCCCATACGGTGTCGTAGGCTGCTGAGGGGCAATGAATGCAGCGGGGTTTTTTAAATTTACGTTGGAACCCCCCTTGATATGGTGGGGAAAATTTGGGGAAAATTTTTTTTAAACAAAAAAAGATCGCCTTGTAGTCTACAAAAAAAGTGCCTATTTTTTTTAAATCGATAGTTTTCGAGACATCGGGGGGCCCAAAGAACAATTGTTCTATTACTCGAGCAATAATGTACATTTTTTTTCATTCAAAGATCGGGGAAAAAGGAAAAACCCCTACATATCATAAAAATGAGTTTAAATTTATTCAAATTTTTTTTTTTTTTTTTTTTTAATTTTAAAAAAAAAACAGTAAAATTTTTTTTTTTAAATATTTTAAGAGTGTCTCATTAATTTTCTGATATTTTTAAAAAAAAGGTTCGTTTTTTAAATTTTTTTTTATAATGAGCCCGGGGTGCTCAATGGTTGGTTTGCCAATCTGATTTTTTAGTAACTACTACTACCATATTTATCCAGTGTGGAATGTTATGGTTTTTTTTTTTTTTTTTGGCGGCCGTTTTTGCAAAAAATTTTTGGGGTTTTGGGAAAAAAAATAAAAAAGACCATTTTGTAGATTTCGAGGTGATCTTTTTTTTTTGTCTTAATAAAATTCTATAATTAAAAATATTTTGGCAGATATTGGGAAAAACCTTTTTTTTTGGTACTTTGGGGGCCATTTTCTGCAGGATCGTAAAAAATTTTTTCCCGTCGAAAGATTGGAAGACCTAAAATTGCGCCACAAATAAAAACGTACAGATTTATTTAAAACTTTGGGTACTTTCAGGTCAAATTGTAATAATGGAATAACCCTTTTTGTCAGAATACAAAAATTTTTGGGGATATATGATAAAATAAATTATTTTTTGATAAAATTTTAAATCCGTCGTTTAAAAATTTTTTTAGTTATTTTTTATGTGAAAGAAATCCCTTATAAAGTAGGTCAAAAATTTAATATGACAAAGTAACTCTAGAAAAGGATGAGAGCCTACCGAAGCCATTTCCAACCAAAAACCCCCGGTATATTATTTAAAAAACCCAAAAAAAGGGGGGAAAAAAGTGTTCACTATTTTCTATTCAAAAAAAATTTGGGGAAAGGCTTTAACCAACCAATACTTAATGATAAAACTTACCGAAAGGCAGTTAAACGGCAATCGACCAGCAGAGGTCCTGTGGCCTTTTTGGGGACCGACAACTTCTCCTCTTTTTTTTCAAGTTCCCACCCCGGGGTAACCACGACCGTTCCCTTTCCCAAAAAAGAAATAAATTTTTTTTTCGTTAAAATAAGTGTTGCCTTGGCTTTGTTTTCGTTACAAAAAAAATTTGCTACAAAATTTTAGTTTAAATTGAAAAAAATAGCTAAAAGCCAAGGAAAGAGAATAGTACAACGACCGAGCAGGACCATATGTCTGTCATCATTTAACTAATTTTTTTTTTTTTAAAAAAAATAAATTTTTTTTTTTTCATTAATCGAAAAAAAAGGCGCTTTTCCAAACGCAAACCAATAAACAAAGTGTCTTATTAGAAAAGTGTTTATTTTTTTTGTTTTCATTTATGCCACCATGGATATTATAAAAAAAACCCCAAACCTTTTAACCGCCCCCCCGCTTCCAAAACCTGGGTAATGACATCCAATGGCCCCAAGTTTATCGTTTTTTCCCCGAACCACAACCAACGACCCACGAGTTATGGGGGCCCCAAACCCGATTACAACCCCGTGCCCTGCATCTTTAATTTTCCGCGATCTCACAGAAAAAATGGGCTGGCTCTTCGGCTAAAAATTGAACTTCAGTTGCCCTTTTTGGGGGGAAGGGTCACTGATACTACTCCCCGAGAGAAATCCTAAACACAAAAATTTTAAAAAAACAAAGGTTTCAAAAGAATTGCAAGTTTTAAAAATAATAAACATTTTTTAGCTCCGCAATTTTACTTTATTACACAAATAAAGCCAAAAAATGGTGAAAGAACACTTTATTGTTCCAATAAAAAATACAAAAAAAAACCCATTTATGTTAATTTTTTTTGGTTTAGCATTAATTTGCTTTTAAAATCGCAATAAGTTTGCTTTTGTAAATCAACACTTTTTTTTCCATTTATCATTAATATTTTAATTAAATAAAGGAAGACCCTTTTTTTTAAAACTAAAACATGTTAAAAACACCTTTTTTTGTAGTGGGGAAAAAAATGTTATTTAATAAATTTTTAAACAGTAAATAACCCTAGACCCCAAAACTTGAAAAAAAAAAAAATTTCTGACTAATAGAACCAGAACAAGTTTAAACCAATAACAGTAAACCTCCATATTTTATGGGAAACAAAAATTTAAAGAAAAATTTTAAAAAAATTAATTTAATGCCCCCCCTACTGGAAAAACCCCAATAATTTTAATTTTAAATCGGAATAAACATTTTTTAGAAACTTTGTGACCAAATGATAAATTTGTAAGTTTTGATGTAGAAAGTTTGTATATAAATTTTTCGGAGATGGGTCATTAAACATTATTTGAGCCAAGCTTTGCTTTGAGCAAAAATGACACCTTTTTAAAAAAAAGCACCATACCCCCGGATGGGGTTTTGGGGGGTATTGGGAAATTTGCCTGGGGGTTCCTTCTCTTGGTGTTAACGATGCATTTTTTGTATTAACAGGTTATGACAAAAAAAAAAGGTTTTCTTAAAGATGTAAATTGTCTTAAAACCCATTTAAAATTACAAAGGAGAAAAAAACAAAAATTTGGCTCGACGTTCTAGTTAAAAAGACATAACGGGGGCATACAAAACTCGGTATATAGAAAATCTACTTACTTTGGTCAATATTTAAAATTTTAATAACTTTTTCGAAAAATATGGGAAAAGTACTCCCATATAATGAAATAACCCAAAATTTAAAGGAGGAATCTCGCAAAAGAAATTAGCAATATAATAAAGATCTTAAGCAGAACGGATAAAAAACCAACGAAAGATGTTTAAAAAAAAAAATGGACTTATATCAGAATAAGACAAAAAATCCAATTTGAACGGGGCTTAACAAGAAAATTTTTTGGGAAAACCTAAAAAAAAGGAAACCCGGAAAACGTCCGCAAATCGCAAACAAGTATAATAATTAAACGTAATTTAAATCCATCTCAAACCCTTTTAGGGGAAACGGGCAACAGTATTTGGGGGGGGTTTTGGGGTTGGTTTTGATTTTGGACTGATATTTAAAATTGGCTATTTTTTTAGTAAATTCTTTAAAATTTTTTTTTGCATTTTAAACTTAGATTTAATCAGATTGCAATCTTCTCAAATATTCCCCCCAAAAAATGATATTCCCTTTTTCTAAGTAAAAAAATGCAGTTTTAGAATGTTTTCCCCCCCCTAAAAATTTTTTAGATTTGTTCGTCTTGTTGGTTACACTAACATTTCCAATTAAAAAAAAATAAAACAAAAAAAAAACCTTTTTTAAAATTTTATTGAAGTCAGACATTCCTTTTTAAAAAAGGGGCCCTTTTTTTTGAGGCATCTGGGGGAAATTAGATGTCAAAGTAAAAGGGCCCCCTTAATAGTACCGGTCTTATTTATTTGTGCAATATTTCTTTTTTAAAGTTTTTGCAAACCCTTGGGGGGAAAATTTTTTTGTCTCTTACCTTTTTAAATTTAAACTAATTTTGTTACCGATCATCGGATTTGGACAAACTTCTAATTATTAATTAGCTATTATCGGCAAAAAGCAAGCATAAAATTAATAAAAAAAAAAGTATATAAATTGCCTTTTTTTTTTTTTTTGGGGGGAAAATTTCCCCCAAAGGGGGGGCAAGTACTAACGTATCGTGGGGGGCTTTTAGTGTGGTGAGAGGGAGTTTTTCACACGGGACTTAAATTTTTGGACATTGGGAGGAAAGGAAAAAAATTCTGCGGGCAGCAAGGGGTTTCCCCCGTCTTGACGCTCTAGGGGGAAAAAGGGGAAAGAAGAAAGCGGGAAGTTCGGGGCCTTTCTAACTGAACTGTAAAAGGATGCGTGTGCACT